>CAUYRH010053152.1:0-22887 GCA_963574655.1 Perodicticus potto
TGTGGTGGGCACCTGTAGTCCCAGCTACTTGGGAAGCAGAGGCAGGAGAATCGCTTGAGCCCAGGAATTGGAGGTTGCTGTGAGCTGTGATGCCATAGCACTCTATCCAGGGTGACAGCTTGAGGCTCTGTCTCAAAAAAATAAAATTAAAATAAAATAAATTCTCTACTTTACCCAAGATCATGAAGATTATCTCCCATGGTTTCTTGTAGAAATTTTATAGTTTTAGCTCTTATATTTGGGTTTATGATTGATTTTGAGTTATTTTTTGTGCGGTATCATGTGAGGTAAGGATCTAAATTCATTTTTGGCATGTGAGATCAATTGTCACAGGACCATTTATTGAAAAGATTATCCTGGGTGGCGCCTGTGGCTCAAAGGAGTAGGGGCGCCAGCCCCTTATCCCAGAGGTGGCCCGTTCAAACCCAGCCCCGGCCAAAAATTGAAAAAAAAAAAAAAAGATTATCCTTTTCCCCGTCAAATCGTGTTGGCAATTTTGTCAAAAATCAATTGACTAGAAATGTAAGGGTTAATATTTGGACTCTTGATTCTGTTCTGTCACTCTATAAATCTATTCTTTTTTGTTCTTTTTTATTTAAAAAATTAAGATACAATTTATGCGCAGTAAATTTGTGAATTCTGACAACCACACAGAGTTGTGCCTCCACCAGGACCAAAATACAGAATGGCTCCATTACCTCTCACAAGTCCCTGTGCCTGCTACTGTTTACTGCTTTCCCTCCTCCCCAACCGTAAATCTGTTTTGTGTCCTTGTAGTTCTACCCCCTCAAGAAAGTTGTATAAGTGAAATCCTGCAGCACTCACCCCTCTGAGTCTGACCTTCTTTCCCATCCCATCCTTTTACCTGCAGAATGATCTTCACAGAATGTAAATTTACCCACTCCTCTGTGGCTCTACCTAAGTCCAGCTAGAACCTGCAGGGTCTAGCCCCTGCCCATTACTACCAGTCTGGACAAACAGGATGGATGACTCAAACCTGGTTTGCAGAACAGCCACCTGAGGGCTTGTCAATACCATACATTCCTGGGTCTTAGCCCCAGAGACTGAGATTCAGTAGCTGGGGAGCGGCCTGAGGATTTGTTTTTTACACAAGTTTGGGAGATTTTGAGGCAGGTGATCACAGGCCACTTTCAGTAGCACAGCTGCCTTTCTCCACACCTATCACACCTGCCCTAGGCTCACCTCCCTCCCTCTCCTCCAACCCCACTCTCTGCCTCTGCTTGGTGTCTCTCCGACAAGGGCACTTGTTCCTTCATTGTGGAAGGTGATATCCCTCCATTCCCATTCGCCAATCCCAGCCCACTCCCCACCTCAGCTACCTTCTCCTCTGCTCAATTGTCACCTCCCCAAAGAAGTTGATCCTAACTCCTTGTGTGAGTCATTCTCCCAGCATAGTTATCACCTGTCATTTCTTATTTGTGTGAGTCTTTGATTAACATCAGTCTCCCTGACTGAACCGCAGGAGAATTAGGGTGCGGTCTGTTTTTGTTGTTCACCACTGTATCCCCAGTTCCAAATATGGGTTGCCATATAGTAGATACTTAAGTAGTTGAATGAATGAATTTTGCCTACTCTATCTTTGCCCCATAATGGCCCAGGTGCCCTTACCCCTTTCTCCACCTCTTTGCCTGGACCACTCATACTGGTTTTTCAAGGAAAACTCAATTTAGAGAAAGCTGAGGCTGGAGCCACTCCTTTACGCTCCCCTAGGGCAGACCTCTTATCACCCTATGGATTATTTGTTTTCCCAACTGTCACCCACATCAAGCTGGGAGGTGGCCGCAGGCTTTGATCTCATCCTCCCTCCTTGTCCTGGTTCCCCGTGTTTGCCCTGTGTTGAACAAGAAAACTAAAATGATCTATCTAGGAGGAGTCCCCTGTGGCCCGGTCAGAGCTTTCTTAGATGGTGGTGGCTCCTCTCACTGTACCCACCCTGCCTAACCTCCTTCGATTATTTATTTATTTATTTGAGACAGAGTCTCACTTTGTTGCTCTGGGTTGAGTACTATGGTATCATAGCTCACAGAACCTCAAACCCTGGGGCTTGAGCAATCCTCTTGCCTCAGCTTTTCAAGTGGCTGAGATTGCAGGGGTCGCTACTATCCCGGGCTGGTTTTTCAATTTTTAGTAGAGATGGGTCTCCCTCTTACTCAGGCTGATCTTGAAGTCCTGCACTGAAGCAATCCACCCGCCTTGGCCTGCCGTAGTGCTAGGATTATAGTGGGGGAAACCTCCTCACCAGGCCTACCCCCTTCAGATTTTTAAACGGGAAGCAGAGACCCTGGACTTTGCTCAGAAGGGAGGGGATACACCAGATGCTTCTGAGGGTGGCTAGACTGTACCTGGAGGTCAAGAAGCAGGCTATGTCGCTGGGGACCCCTCTGGCTGGCTTCCCTCTTTCGCAGGGTGCCCTTTGCCCAAGGGGGTGGGACCCAGAGCTGCTGACAGACCCCCCCCTCAGGTTGGCCAATGAACAGACCAGGTGTGGGGAGGGCTGTAGAAAAGAGTGGGAAGGGCCATTTCCCCTCACCTTCCAGCCCCCAGCTCCTCCCCACCCCTAGTAGTCAGGACTCTTGATCTTCGCTGTTGCTGCCGTTCTGTTCGACTGTCTTCCCAGCCTCTCCCTTGGCACCTGTACCCTCCCCTGACACCTGCTGCCAGGTTAGGAAGGGCAAAACCCAGTCTCCGCCCCTCCCGCACTCCTCCTCCCTGGCACCTCCCCCTCAGGGCCCGCCCCCGTCTGCCCAGGATAATTTTAGTTTCCTTGGGCCCGGAATCTTGACACAGAGGGTTCCCCCTATCCCCGACTTCTACGTTCAAAGTCGGGACATCCTCCTACCACTCGTAGAGAAGCGGGCGTGGATTTGAAATAAAATCCAGGTATCTGGGGTCCCTAGACAGAGCCAGACTTTGGTCCCGGTATCCTGCTGCTTCTTCTGGGGCTCCTCCAGGTAAGGGGACCGAAATCGGTCTCAGACGACTACCTGTTCCTACCCCCAGCTGCATCAGGGCCCCCAGGCTGTGCTGGTCTCCGGGTCGAACTGGCTGGCTGCCCAGGTGGGCGGACCGGTGGCCACCTGGCTCTCCCCGTCCCCTTCCCCCTCGGTGATGTCAGGCCAGGGGCGGGGGCAAGAGGGGGACAGGTAGTTAAGGGCCTCTCATCTCCCTCCTTAAACCGGTGGCCCCAGCCAGGTGTCCTGACGCCCAGGGTCCAGGTAAGGACCAATGCGGGCACTTCGTCTTGAGGGTGGCGTGCGCCAGCTGATCTGGGGTCACTTTGGCGAGAGCTGGTCTCCCGCTGTGCCACTCTGGCTGCCTCTCACTTTCTCTTTTCCGCCAATCTCGAGTCCCGCCCCCTCCTCACAGTCCGCCCTCTGTCCTCCCTATTCTCTTTCCCTGCCTGCCTCATTGCCTCCTTCCCTCCCTGCGCACTCCCCCCGAAGTGCAGGGACTGGGCAGTAAGATGTGATTTTTCTCCCCGGGAGTCTTGGCTTTCCCGCTGAAACTAGCCCCTCCGCACACACCCAGAAAGCTAGGGTGTCCCAGTGATGCAGGAACTCAGCCCGGTTTTACCCCAGTTTGGGTGTTTCCAGGTCTTTACTAAGACCTCTCTGGATGTGGAGGGGGGGGACACTCTCCAATTTGGAGGACAGTAAAGGAGAGGAATTCCTTAAATTGCTGAAGCTCCATTTCTCCAGATTCTATTCCCTGCTCAGGAACACAGCGGTCCTGCCCTCTGGGGTGGGACGCTGGGGGCGGGGTGGGCCGAGTGGTCCCTCCTGGCTTCAGCATTAAGTAGGTAGGAAGACTAGATCCCGTGGATGAGGGCTCTGCAGTGCAGTGGTATGGGGGGATGGTTCTGTCTGTTTGATGGGCTGGGGAAAGACCCAGGTTCTGGGCTGTGTCTCCTTGGGGACAGAATGCACCTGTCGACTAGGTGGAGGTCCTGCCAGCCCGGGTGCCCCCAGGAATACCCTCTCTTGATGAGGCTGTCCTGGACTCTACTGTCCCCTCTCCTCCTGATATCCTGTGCAGGGTCGGGAGGGGGACCGAGAAGGCAAGCTGCCTGTAATGATTAACCCCACAGACACGCTAGCATTCTTCCCAAATTAAACTTTAAAAGAGCTACCCCCAGTCCTCCCATTGGGTGTTTTTCCCTGAGTGAGAGAGTGGGCGGGGCCTCAGGGTCCTGGTCCTCCTTTCAACACCGGGTCACCTACGAATTTTTCGCCTGGGCCCTGCAGCCTACGTTCTCCTCCAAAGGTTAAGCCTCCCCCACTACAGTAAATCCTGATGGGGGTGGGGCGTGAAGTACTGAGCCAGATAGGGGCCCTTGGCCACATCCAGGCCCCCAGCCCAGGTCTCTGCCTTGCCAGCCCTTCCCCCAACCTTGGGAATCAGGGTTGTTTACTGTTGGCCCTGAATACTGGGCCCGGCCACCCGCCCTAGGGGCCAGCCAGGTGGGGCAAGATTCAGGAAGTAAACAAGAAGGCTAGGAGGGCGGGAACAAGGGTGGGGCCGAGTCTCTGGGGCAGGAGAGGCAGTTGGGGAAGCTAGTTGCCAGGCCAGCCCCAGTCATGATTGAGGGGACAAATTGATTGTGGAGGTTGGTTTCTCCAACAGAAGCTTTTCCAGGGCCCCAGCTTGAAAGCTCCAGACCTCTCGAGAGGGAGCTGCCCAGACTCACAGCTAGGACCCTGTGTTCCTCCCTCCTCATCCCTTTGTTCTTAACTGTCCCACTCCTCTCTAACCTTAGAGGGGTCTGAAGGCCAAACTTCAATCTTGAGTGGGTCCTCTCTGACAACTGATGCCAGATTCTAATCTGATTTGAATCCACTCCCGTCCCCTTTCCACTGCCCTCAGGGATTCTCTATTCCTCCTCTCACCCCAGTTGGTCTGTGACTTCCAGGCTCCATTCCCTGCAGCCCCTCCCCCAGTCCTCCCTGGAGCAAAGGCACCTGTGCTATTTGCCCAGGTTAGACAGGGTGGGAGTGGGGCATTGTGTCTATTGACGTTGGATATGTGGATGTGTTTTGCCTTTCCTGGCAGGACCCTTGAGCTCCCTCCCTGACCTTTTGCCCTGATGCCTGTCTATCTGGCATCCTGGGTGTTTTGACTGTCTGGTCCTGCTCTTGTGGTACTCTGACCAGGACACCAGGGAGAGTGTGTTAGGAGGGACCTCATTCCCTGGGGTGATGCAGGTAAGCCCCGTGGGCCAGCTGTATCCTATGTTCTAGGGACACCTAGTAGCAGAATGAGTTTGTTAGGCCCCAGACACAGGATGGGGGCTCTAAGGGCTGCTTTGGTTAGGCAGGGGCACCACTGAGAGGTCAATTTCACTGCAGATGGGCCTCTGAATCCAAGCCAGGCATTTCCACTCTCCTTCCTGGGTGGGGGTCCTCCCTGGCTGGCTGGTGGTGGTGGTGGTAGGAGCAACTGCATCCCACCTGGCCTGGAGGTAGGCCAAGGGTGGGGAGGAGGAGATGATGTCACAGGAGCCTCAGGCCCTGCATCTCCTCCCCTATCCTGTTCCTCCCCCATTCCTCCCAGGCTACCAGTAGGTTGGGGGGGGGGTGGGTAGAGGCAGGGTTGTTTGTGTTTCTCCTAAGCCAGGAAGTTGTGCAGATGAGTCAAGGTTGAATGGAGAGCCCTAGGCAGTGGTGTTCCGCCCCACCCTGACTCACCTGTCCCCCAAATCCCCTTATGCCCTCACTAAACCATTAGGTGCCTGATCCATCCTAGGGAGGGTCAATCCCAGGTGCCCCTGGCAGCCTCATAGTACAGTGTGGGAAAACAGGCTGAGGGCTGAGATTGGCAAGTTCTCCTGGGTTCTCCAGGTCTCAGCTCAGCCGAAAGAGTCTGCTTGGTTCCTGAAAAGAAGGCACCAGTGTTGCCTCTGCCCCTAGTGGGAAGCTTTGCCCTCTCTCTCCTTTCTTTTCTTGTCCTGAGTGACTATGGAGCCCCTGTGGGTGATAAGATGCTGGCTCTGCCTGGGGATTCCAGGGGCCCTCAGACTGGTGGGTAGACAGGACAGGTACACAGTAATTGGAACAGACGCCCTAGCACAGTGCTGAGGAGTCTTTCAGTCTGAATGCGGAAAATCCAGGAAGGCTTCTCAGAGGAGGTAGCTCTAGTATTGAGGCCTCAGGAAAGAGCTGAGTAGGAGGATGGCCCAAAGAGGGCACAAAAGGTTTGGGGGCTGCTGGTGCGAGGGCCACAGCCAAGCCGCTCTCTTGCCCTCCTAGTTCCTGTCCGTCCTCCCCACCTCCTCCTCTCCTTCCGTGCATCACTTATCACTTGGGCAGGCGTTACTACAACGGCTCTGGTAACAAAGTGCTAGAAAAACCTGGGGCAGAGCCCAGCAGAGGCAGTGTCCCAAGCTTGGAGGTAGAGGGGTGGCCCTTTGCCTTGATGCTGAGAGCTGAGCCCCTGACCGTCTGTGGCTCATATCTCCTGTTGCTGCTGCCAGGATTGTGGCAGGGAGTGTGTGTGTGGGGGGTGGGGGGAGTGCCCTCTTGGTTCTTTCTCTGAGCAACGTTGGGCTAAAGAAAGAACACTGTACTTGGAGTCCAAACACAGGTTCTATTCCCTGACTCACCTGTCATTGGGGACAAGAATGCTTCCTTCTCAGGGACTCATTGTCCCCTTTTGTGAAACAGGGCTAATTCTATTTCTTCCCCAAGGGCTCCAGGAAAACTACAGTTAGAGGTGGAGGAATGAGGTGCTATGTAAACTCTGAGGGGCACCCTGACAGCTTGTAAGGTCAGGAGGTCTGGATTCTCTTGGTCTTTCTTGCCATGACAAGGGTGCACAAATGGCTGCATTCAGCCCCTCCTTCTTCCTTAGATGCCATGGAGCTGGATCTGTCTCCACCACAGCTCTGCAGCTCCCCAGAAGACCTGTGCACAGCCCCTGAGACCCCTCCTGGGACTCCCCCACTCTCTGATGTCCCTCTGCCTGGGGAAGTGAAGAGGTCGCAGCCTCTGCCCATCCCAACCAGCAGGTACAATGGGGTGATGGACTACAATGGGTGTGAGGGAGAGTTTGGTGCTGGATAATACAGAGGCATGTAGCCAATTCCTTTCCACTCCCTTTCTCCTCCCCCCCAACCAGGAAACTTCGAGAGGAAGAGCTGCGGGCAACCTCTCTACCTTCCATCCCCAACCCTTTCCCTGAGCTCTGCAGCCCTCCTTCACAGGCCCCCCTTCTTGGGGGTCCCACCAGTGCCAGGGGGCTACTTCCACGAGATGCCAGCCGCCCCCACGTGAGTTGGCCCTCAGAAGGGGTGCAGAAGTAGTGTGGGCCTGGGGTAGATATAGTTCTGCTTTGGTGGAGGTGGGGGGGCTCTTGGTCCAGGGTCCCCTGAGGGTACAGCAGGTGAGGAAGGGGCAAGGATCACCCTTTGCTCTCCCTCAAGTCATCTGTAACTCCTGGCAGCAGGTAGTGAAAGTGTACAGCGAGGATGGGTCCTGCAGGTCTGTGGAGGTAGCTGCAGGTGCCACAGCTCGCCATGTATGTGAAATGCTGGTGCAGAGAGCTCACGCCCTGAGCGATGAGACCTGGGGGCTGGTGGAGTGCCACCCCCACCTAGCACTGGGTGAGTTGGGGTGCAGGAGCTGCCTGAACTGGAGGCATTGCTACATGTTTTGGGTTAGGCACATGGCTTATCTGGGAGAGCTGGTTGGTCTCCACTAACCCCTGCTTTTTTGCCCTTAACCCAGAGCGGGGTTTGGAGGACCATGAGTCTGTGGTGGAGGTGCAGGCTGCCTGGCCTGTGGGTGGAGACAGCCGCTTTGTCTTCCGGAAAAACTTTGCCAAGTACGAGCTATTCAAGAGCTCTCCAGTAAGTGTGTGTGTGGTGGGTGTCTGGGAACTGGGACACCCCAATTCCTAGCCTGGACCCTTGAGCCCTGACTCCTGACCTCTTCCATCCCCCCCAGCACTCCCTGTTCCCAGAAAAGATGGTCTCCAGTTGTCTTGACACGCAAACGGGTGTATCCCATGAGGACCTCATCCAGGTGAGGGGACCCCCCCATTTCACTGCATATTCATGACTCCTCAGAATTGCTCAATGCTCCCCTGCCCTTGTGCCTCTCTCTCTGTGGTAGAAAGAGCCCAGCCACAGGCCTATGTGACTAAGGACAAGATACTTTTCCAGCCTGAGCATCAGTGTCTCTGTCTGTTAACTGGGGACAAGAAATGCACGTGAAACGAGTCCTCATAAGAACCTGACGGTGGGCTTGGGGCCCATAGCACAGTGGTTATGGTGCCGGCCACATACACCGAGGCTGGCAGGTTCGAACCTGGCCCAGGCCAGCTAAACAACAATGACAACAGCAACAACAACAAAAAATAGCCAGGCATTGTGGTGGGAGCCTGTAGTCCTAGGGTGAGGCAAGAGAATCGTTTAAGCCCAAGAGTTTGAGGTTGCTGTGAGCTGTGATGCCATGGCACTTTACCCAGGGTGACATAATGAGACTCTGTCTCAAAAAAAAAAAGAACCTGAGGGTGGAGGGGACACCTCTCACTGTACTCTGCTCTGCTCTGGCCTCAGAACTTCCTGAACGCAGGCAGCTTCCCTGAGATCCAGGGCTTCCTGCAGCTGCGTGGATCTGGACGCAAGCTTTGGAAACGCTTTTTCTGCTTCCTACGCCGGTCTGGCCTCTATTACTCTACCAAGGGCACCTCCAAGGTGAGGTCTTGAGGGTCCTGCTTCTCCAGTGCCCATTCCCTGTTGGAACCCATGGGCCCTTCTTCCTAGCGGCCCTAAGATCCTGGCCACTTCTCTTCCCCACCCCCCAAGCTGTCTAACGCCAGCTTACCATCCTTCCCCCACCCCTGCCCTCATCATCTACCCCAGGAGGACAGTAGAAAGGCAGATGACCTGAGTTCAAGTCTTGGCTTTACTTATACTTGTCATATGACCTTGGGCACTTCCCTGCCCATCTCTGGTCCTGAAATATCCACATTTGGCTTAGCGGGAGGCAATAATAAGCAGGGTACCCATTGGTACCCTTGGTACTTGCTTGCACCAAGTCCCACTCATTCATGCTTCAGGATCCGAGGCACCTGCAGTATGTGGCAGATGTGAACGAGTCTAATGTGTATGTGGTAACTCAGGGCCGCAAGCTCTACGGGATGCCTACAGAATTCGGCTTCTGTGTTAAGGTAAAGACCCTGGCCTGGCCTGGCCTTAGGGGAACAGGAAATTCTCAGGCCCCAGGGTCCTACCTGGGGCTTCTGAGCTCTATTTGGGACAGCCAGGTCCTTCTCCCTGCACCCTGCTCTGCTGGTGACTTGTTGGGTCCTGCCCTTCCCTGTAAGGAACAGGGACAGACAACTGGTCCTTGAGGTAGATGTGAGAGCAGACAGTTTCCTCTCTTCCCAGCCCAACAAGCTTCGAAATGGCCATAAGGGGCTTCGGATCTTCTGCAGTGAGGATGAGCAGAGCCGCACCTGTTGGCTGGCCGCCTTCCGCCTCTTCAAGGTAGGGCCCTGGGAGTGGTGTGGGGGCTGCCTCTGTCCCGGGGATTCCCAGCATGAGGGAAGAGTCATAGTGATACTCTCAGAAGGTCTCTGGAATGAGGAGGGCAACACAGCCCTGCTCTTGGAGAACTCCGGGTCCAAGGCCAGGTCATAGCTCTGGCTTTAGGAAGCTCCCATCCAAGGGCAGAATCAGCCCTACTCTTGGCAAGTGCTTCACAGCCCGGCCCTCCCTCAGGACCTCTTGACCTTAGGCCCTCTTTCTCTCTTCACCCCCTTCCCCCACAGTATGGGGTGCAGTTGTATAAGAATTATCAGCAGGCACAGTCTCGCCAGCTGCGCCCATCCGGCTTGGGTTCCCCACCCTTGGTGAGTGTGCACAGGGGCATTAGGTGGGGGTGGATGCCCAGACCCCATCCCAGGGATACCTGGACTCTGTTCTGACCTCTCCCCTCCCCATCCTATCCCATCTCCAGAGAAGCGTCTCAGATAATACCCTGGTGGCCATGGACTTCTCTGGCCACGCTGGGCGTGTCATCGAGAACCCCCGGGAAGCTCTGAGTGCAGCCTTGGAGGAAGCCCAGGCCTGGAGGGTGAGAGATTTGCACCCATCCACACGTTTGTGCTGTGCGGGGACCTGTTCTTCCCATGGCTTTTTGTGGAATGGGAGGGAAGAAGAGAGGGGTGAGGGGAGGCCCCCCAGTTGGGGAAAGGTGCTCTATGTTCTTGAGGTGCTGGGTAATACTCCTCAACCATACCTTGACTCTGCAGAAGAAGACGAACCACCGCCTCAGCCTGCCTACCTCATGCTCTGGCACAAGCCTCAGTGCAGGTGGGTGATGGCCCAGAGTCCCCAGGGGGTGGTATGAAGATCCCCTCTCCTGAGTGACAGCCCATCTGCTTCTCCCCACCCCAGCCATCCACCGCACCCAGCCCTGGTTCCATGGGCGCATTTCCCGTGAGGAGAGCCAGCGGCTCATTGGACAGCAGGGCCTGGTAGACGGGTAAGGGGCCGGGCTGGGCGGGGCTACACACCCAGGGATAGGAGGGACCTAGGGTCAAGGCAGCAGCCATGTGTCTTCGGGTGATGTTGCTCTTCTCCTGTCTCCTGGCAGGCTGTTCCTGGTCCGGGAGAGTCAGAGGAACCCACAGGGTTTTGTCCTCTCTTTGTGCCACTTACAGAAAGTCAAGCACTATCTCATCCTGCCCGTGAGTAGTCCTCTCCCTCCCCTGAGAGTCCCTGGAGTCCCGCAAGGAGGCACAGCTCTCCCAGGACCCTGTCCTCATCAGGCCCCTCAAGAAGCTTCATAGTCCTCAGTGTGTCTGCTTTTTCCCCACATAAGAAATGGGGGCCAGGTGCCATGGCTCTCGCCTGTAATCCTAGCACTCTGGGAGGCTGAGGGGCAGAGGCTGGGATTGAGCTCAGGAGTTTGAGATCAGCCTGAGCAAGAGTGAGACGTCATTGCTACTAAAAATAGAAAAACCAGCTGGGCATTGTGGTGGCCACCTGTAATCCCAGCTACTCTGGAGGCTGAGACAGGAGGATTGCTTGAACCCAGGAGTTTGAAGTTGCTGTGAGCTATGATGACGCCATGGCACTCTAGCCTGGGCAACAGAGTGAGAGTGCTGTCTCAAAAAAAAAAAAAAAAAAAAAGAAAGAAAGAAAGAAATGGGGACCTCAGCCCTGGCTCAGGAGGGAGCTCCTTAAACCTTGTGCCATCCTGACCTTCCACCTCCCACCCGCTCTGTCATACTCCAGAGTGAGGAGGAGGGCCGCCTGTACTTCAGCATGGATGATGGCCAGACCCGCTTCACTGACCTGCTGCAGCTCGTGGAGTTCCACCAGCTGAACCGTGGCATTCTGCCTTGTGTGCTGCGCCACTGCTGCACCCGCGTGGCCCTCTGACCATAGCGTGAGCCAGCTCGCATCTCAGCCGACTTCAGGCCACACACTACCCCTCCACTCACCCAGTGAACTCTGGGGTGCAGAAGCCGGGGATGGGATGGTGAATAATTCAAGGGCTGCTCACTCCACTTTCTCCTTTGCTACTTTGCCTCCCTCAGGTAGCGAATAGCCCCCGCGTGGTTACCCTTGACCCCTCCCCTCCAGGGAAGGTGCTCGGGTGCCCCCTTCCCCTCTGAGAGCTCCTGGAGCACTGCTCTGGGGCAGGGCATTATGGGAGAAATGGGGGCTGCCCAGGTGGTCGTATGCACCACTCTTTGTACAGACTGAGAAGCCAGTTGACCTGTTCTGTTTTATACTAGTGACAATAAAAATTATTTTTTGATACAACTATGAGTTCTGTCTGACAAGGCCTGGCTAGCTGAAGTTAAGAAGAGGATGGCACCAGTAAAGGGCTCAGTGATGTGTCAGATGGATCACCATCATTGCCCAGGTTAGAGTGCCATGGCATCAGCTTAGCTCACAGCAACTTCAAACTTCTGAGTTTGAACGATCCTCCTGCCTCAGCAGTAGCTGGGACTACAGGCGCCCACCACAATGCCCAGCTAATTTTTTTATGTTGAGGAGACACAGTGGTCTCACTCTTTCTCAGGCTGGTCTCAAACTCCTGAGCTTAAGTGATTCTCCCCTCTCGGCCACTCAGAGTGCTAGGATTACAGGGGTGAGCCGTCACGCCCTGCTGTTTTTTCTGCTTTTGTTTTTCTTTCTTGAGATAGAGTCTCACTCTGTCGCCCTCAGTAGAATGCCATGGTGTCATCCTAGCTCACAGCAACACTTTGGCTCAATTGATCCTTATGCCTCAGTTTCCTGAGTAGCTGGGACTACAGGTTTCCATCACAACACTCAGCTTATTTTTCTATTTTTAGGAGGGACAGGGTCTTGCCCTTGCTCAGGCTGGTCTCTAACTCCTGAGCTCAAGCAATCCACCCATCTTGGCTTCCCAGAATACTAGGATTAGGCATGAGCCACTGTGCCCAGCCCGGCTGATGTTTTTTTGGGGGGCAGGAGTGGTCATGGTCATCTGAGAGTCTCTAGTGCCCACCATGGAACACAATGATAGATGCCCCATAATTATTAGGTAACTGAATGGATGAGGGACTGTCATCCAGGTACGATTTCCTGACAGGGCTCTAACCTATAGGAGTAACTCTAACAGGCCTGGGCGCTGGAGATGAGTCTGACAGTAGCTTTGTCCTCAGTGAGCCCCAAAAGACACACAGTTGTGCTTCTATCACCATGACCAAGGTATAGAATGGCGCCATCATCCTCCCACAGGTCTGTACTTCTTATGTCAATCCCTCCTGTTCTTTCCAAATCCAGACCTGCTTTCTGTCCTAGTTCTGCCCCCTCCAGAAAGCCATGCAAACAGAACCTATGGCACTAAGCCCTCTAAGTCTGGCTTTTGTCTCCAGTATATCCTTGAGTATCCAGAGAGATCTTCCAAAACATAAATCTGCCCACGCCCCATGCCTCACCTTGTGGGGCCTGACCTATTCCCATTGTTCCTAGCAATCTTATGTTTTTGTCCAAGAGTTTTATAGTTTGAGCTCTTACCCGATGGAAGCTCTATAATAAACGTATAAGACTGGCAACACCCAGTGGTGCCTGTAGCTCAGTGGGTAGGGTGCTGGCCACATACACCGAAGCTGGCAGGTTCCATCCCAGCCTGGGCCAGCTAAAACAACAATGACAATTGCAACAACAAAAAACAATAGCTGGGCATTTTAGCGGATACCTGTAGTCCCAGCTACTTGGGAGGCTGAGGCAAAAGGATCACCTGAGCCCAAGAGTTTGAGGTTGCTGTGAGCTGACACCATGGCCCTCTACCCAGGGTGACAGCTTGAGACTCTGTCTCAAAAAGAAAAAAAAAAAAATAGGCTCGGAGCCTGTGGCTCAACGGGCTAAGGCGCCAGCCACATACACCTGAGTTGGCGGGTTCAAATCCAGCCTGGGCCCACCAAACAACAGTGACGGCTACAACCAAAAAAAAAAATGGCCGGGCGTTGTGGCGGGCGCCTGTAGTCCCCGCTACTTGGCAGGCGGAGGCAGGAGACTCACTTGAGCCCAGGAATTGGAGGTTGCTGTGAGCTGTGATGCCACGGCACTCTATCCAGGGTGACAGCTTGAGGCTCTGTCTCAAAAAAACAAAAAAATTTATGTACAACTGGGGAAAATTTGAATTCTGATGAGATATTTGATGATATTATGGAATTATGGTTAACTTTTTAAGGTATAATAATGTTATTGTGTGATTTTTTTTTTTTTTTGTTTTGTTTTGTTTTGTTTGAGACAGAGCCTCAAGCTGTCACCCCAGATAGAGTGTCATGGCATCACAGCTCACAGCAACCTCCAACTCCTGGGTTCAAGCGAGTCTCTTGCCTCCACCTCCCAAGTAGCTGGGACTACAGGCGCCCACCACAACGCCGGGCCATTTTTTGGTTGCAGCTGTCATTGCTGTTTGGCAGGCCCGGCTGGATTCAAACCCGCCAGCTCAGGTGTACGTGGCTGGCGCCTTAGCCTGTTGAGCCACAGGCGCCGAGCCGTGTGATTTTTTTTTTTAACCTTTGAGAGATTTGTTCCAAAGTATTTATAGGTGAAATGACATGATATTTCAGCTTTGTTTTTAAAATAACCCAGAGGTTAAGGGAAAGGGTTTGGGTGTAGTCCCTAGTTGACCATGAGTTGAAATTAGTTAAGGCCTGGTGATAAAAACATGAAGATTCATATATTATCCTCTCTACTTTTATGTATACTGGAAAAATCTATAATAATTTTTTTCTTTTTGAATTTTGCTTTCAACTGGCTTTCACTCATCTTAGAAGTTTTTTTTTTTGCTTTTCATCCTTTAGCAATTCTCTTACCCTCAGTCTCCCAAGAAGCTGGGACTACAGGTGCCCGCTACAATGCCCGGCTTTTTTTGGTAGAGACGGGTCTCACTCTGGCTCACTCTGGTTGAGGATGGTCTCAAATCTCTGAGCTCAGGCAATCCACCCACCTGGGCCTCTCAGAGTGCTAGGATTACGGTGTGAGCCACCACGCCTGGCCAATTTTTTTTTTTTTTTGTGGCGGGCACCTGTAGTTCCAGCTATTAGGGAGGCTGAGGCAAGAGAATCACTTGAGCCTGAGTTTGAGGTTGGTATGAGCTATAACGCCACAACACTCTACTTAAAAAAAAAAAAAAAAATTAAAACTTTTTTTTTGGGGGGGAGGGTGGTAGAGACTGGGTCTCTACAAAAGGAATCTTCCTGCTTTGGCTTCTCAAAGTGCTAGCGTTACAGACATGAGCCACCACACTATGCCCTATAATGATATTTTAAAAAAATAGAGACCCTTTCCCCAAACTTTTTTTTTTTTTCTTCTTATACCTTTGGTATAAATCTTCCCATATCTTTGAGACTGACTGGGTATGAAGTGGTGGAACCCCATTTTGATGGCTCAGAAAGAAGTCCTGCCCCAAATCATGGGAGAGCCAGAATTTCAGCCCGGGGTCTGAGTGCTAGGTCGGGGCACATCCTGCTGCCCCTGTCTGGCTGCCTTCCAAGTGGAATTCTTAAGCCACTGAGAGAACACTAGTGGCCTACAGGGGTCCTACTTTAAGGAGCCCCTCCCTTTTTTGAAGCTCTGGTCTCTAGCCAGGAGGACTGTCCTGAGGTGACTTTGAGAAGGTTTAGCCACTGCAACAAGCCCCTGGGCCAGGCGTGGCAGCCCTGGCAGCCACTGCTGACCAGGGTGCTCCCTCCTTGACTGGACCCAGTGGAGACTTTGGAACCAGGCCTGGCAGACAGGTGGGCGCAGAGGCCTTATCCACACTCTGACCTGGAACCTGCTAGGGATCTATCCTGGTGAACTTGTAACCTGTATGTGGGGAGGGTGGCTGATTTTACTTCTTTTTAGCAGGACTTGAGGCAAGAATCAGTGCAACTTCTGGCCTGCCACCTGCCATGGTTCCCAGAACCATCCACATCACTGGCTGCTGCTTGGACATCAGACTGGCTGGTCCTGGCTCTGTGGCTGACCACAGATGTCTAGGGCCATGTTTGAACTGTGGGTGCCAGGATCTGGGCCAGGGTGAAAGGAATAGGGTCAAGATCAGCCTGTATAAAAATGAGGACCCAATGTCCCTTCACAGCCTGAGGCACTGAGCAGGGGACAAAGCCTTTCTGTCAATCAACTTATTGAAGACTCTGTGAGAGATTTCCTTCTCACTTTATAAATGGGAAACTGCGGCTCAAAGAAAGAGAGTGACCAACCTGGAGTCACAGAGGGAGTTAGGGACAGAGGCCAGACTCCGCCCAGTGGCAGGTGGTGGAACGTGTACAGCCTTTCCCCGGCCCTGGCCTTTGTTCTCCGCCCTCTCCCTTCTCCGTGCTCCCACTGTGAGGGACCTCGGTTGCTGGGAGCAGGTGGCAGCACTCGCCCCTGAGCTGGATGCTGAAGATCAGCAGCAGGATGCCCTTGGTAAGTGGCTGAGATATCTGGCTTCATGGAGATGCCACAGCTAAGGGTATAGGAGACAGGAACTCCTCAGGGCCAACCCACAGAGGGACCCCTGGGGAAGATTCTTCAGTTCTGAGGATGTGGGAAGGCTGCTGCTCTACCTCTAAATACAACATGACCAGAGGCCAGACAGAAGGGGCTGCCAAGGACAGATGCAGGGCCAGATAGGGGAGGCTTGTGGTTCTCAAGAAATCTAGTCTGGTGGGAGGGAAGCAGGGGCTTCTCTGGTGGAGATGGTAGGGGCTGGGAATTCAGACACTGTCTTTTCAAAATTGACTTGGCCATGTGTGGTGGCCAAGGCAGGACAGTTGCTTGAGGTTGGGCATCTGAGACCAGTCTGGGCAACATAGTGAGACCTTGTCTTTCCATAAAGTTTTTAAAAATTAGCTAAGTGTGGTGGCGCATGCCTGTAGTCCTAGCTACTCAGGAGGCTGAGGCAGGAGAATCACTTCAGCCCAGGAGTTCAAGGCTATGGTGAGCTATGATGATGCCACTGCACTCCAGCCTGGGTGGCAGAGTGAGATCCAGTCTCTAACAAATAAAAATTAGGGCAGGCTCAGTGCCTCATGCCTGTAGCACTCTGGTAGGCTGAGGTGGGTGAATTGCTTGAGCTCAGGTGTTTGAGACCAGCCTGAGCAAGAGCACAACCCTATCTCTACTAAAAACAGAAAAACTAACCAGGCATTGTGGCTGGCTCCTGTAATCCCAGCTACTCAGGAGGCTGAGGCAAGAGGATCACTCAAACCTAAAAGTTTGAGGTTGCTGTGAGCTATGACACCATGGCACTCTACCTAAGGGCAAATGAGTGCAACTCTGTCTCAAAAAAAAAAAAAAAAAACTGATTTATTGTGTTTGATTATATAAATTATGTTTGCTTTTTTTTTTTTTGAGACAAAGTCTTACTTTGAGCCCTTGGTAGTGTGCCATGGTGACACAGCTCACAGCAACCTCAAACTCTTGGGCTTAAGTAATTCTCTAGTCTCAGCCCCCAAGTAGCTGGCACTACAGGCACCGGCCACAAGGCCTGGCTATTTTTTAGAGACAGGATCTTGCTCTTGCTCAGGCTGGTCTCTAACCTGTGAGTTCAGGCAATCTGGCCACCTCGGCCTCCCAAGTGCTGGGATTACAGGCTTGAGCCACAGTGCCAGCCCTCTATATGTGCTTATTAAACATTTCAGAAATGAGAAAAAGACTTGGAAGAAAATGGAAATTCCCAGTAGTCTTCTTTGTTTTGTTTTGTTTTGGAGACAGAGTCTCATTATGTCGCCCTTGGTAGATTGCCATTGCGTCACAGCTCACAGTAACCTCAAACTCTTGGGCTTAAGCGATTCTCTTGCCTCAGCCTCCCAAGTAGCTGGGACTACAGGTGCCCGCCACAACGCCCAGCATTTTTTGTTGTAGTCATTGTTGTTTAGCAGGCCTGGGTCAGGTTTGAACCCGCCAGCCATGGTGTATGTGACCGGCACCCTAACCACTGAGCTATGGGTGCTGAGCCCCAGTAGTCTTCCCATGCTGAAAAGGACCAAGATATTGAGAAAGGGTGATGCAGGGCTCACATTTAGGGAGCTGTCTCTAGGTAGCTTGCAGCACATCATGGACACTGGCTTCCTAGGGCTAGCGTGGCTGGTGTGAGCGTGGCACCAGGGTGCATCATCATCTATGCCAGCACTGTGGGCCTGCAGGGCTGGTGCTCTATGGAGGGTATGGCTACAGGGTTGGCCTTTCCGCCTGCTCAAGTGTGGAGGGAAGAGAGAACCGGTGCCAACTTTCTGGACTCGGGAATGGAGCAAGGGACACAATGCTAGGGGAGTCACCTCCTTGGATGGGACATCCAGACAAAGTTCTGGCCAGTTTATGCTCTCTCTGTTCTGCAGACGTCTCATTCCATTCACTGAAATCTATGCGGCATCCAAGTTTATGACTGGATGACCTCCTGGTATTGACCCGAGGGTTCAACCTCAGGTCAGTGACACTGCTTGGTTCCTTCCTCCTGCCCCAGTGCCAGGCACCCTGAGGAGGGATGGAAGGAGAAAGGACAGGACACAGGCAGGACAGCTTAAAACCACTCGGAAGGATTCTTTCTTCCAAACTGTCCACATAAGCAGTTTTCTAACTGCCTCAGAGTCCAAGGGTCCCAGTAAAGGTTTAAGGGGCAAGTTGGGGTGGGGATGGGGAAGCACTGTCTTCCTATCTTGGAAGATCGGCCTTATGGTGTATCTGGGAAAAGGCTTCCACTCCAGGAAACACTTATCTGGTCCAACAAACAAAGTGTTGGTCCAATGTGCACAGTGGTGGGAGTCTGTTGGCAGAGACTGCTTTCCTGTCCTGTGCTGCTTGGCAGAACCTCAGCTTTGGGGCTTGAGAGGGGAACGCACAGAGGCCACTTAAGACAGAGGACTCTGAGCTTCCAGCTGAGTTGGGAGAAAAGGAAAAAGGGGAGTTGGATCTTAGGGAAGTGGGATATTGCAGATTGAACACCAGAGCTCAGGGAAGTGGGTGCTCCTGGGGGCTAAGGTCCCCATATCTTCATGCAGGAAGGAGCCACGTTGGAAAATGGGGGGCTATCTGGACTGAGTAGGTGTGTGTTCCAGCAGACCCTGATGTGGCTTGAAATTCAATTCCACATAGAGTGAGCTATGATATAGCCTTGCACCCTCTTTCAGGGCTGCACCTACCTCAAGGAAGGGGCCAGCTTTTGTCTTTGCTGAGCACCTGGTGTGGACTGTTGAGCTGGAAGTTTTTGGTGTAAGCAGTTTGTTCTTGGATTGGGTTTCTCTTGGGGTGGTTTGGGGAGATTGGGAGGCCAAAGGGCCACCATGTAGTGAGCAGTGGAACTGGGTGCTCTGTGACCTTGGAGTTTGAGGGTGTGCAGTATGCAAGGATGGAATGGGTCACTTGCACCCCCCAACCCATGATCAATGGACATGTTCATCTTACCTGCCCAATTCCTGTGCTCTGAGTCAGATCTTCCAGGACATGGCAGAAGCAGGGATTCCTACTGCGATTACCCAAATGATTCCAAGTTATCTCCTCTCTGCCCAGTTTTGGCCCACCCTGGCCCTCTTACCGCGATCAGTCCCGATACAGGTTCTCCATCTTTCGGTCCCCTCCTCCCAAGCTGAGCCACCGCCCCGTACATCTAAAGGATGAGTTTGATGTTGAGGGGATGGCTGGGGGAGAGACACGTGACCCAGGATTTCTTTAGGCGAAGCTAAACCAGGAGGGAGGATGCACCAGGGGGCCCGTCCCCGCCGGGTACGTGCGGTTGGCGATCTGAGACCGCCGCCCGCCCTTCCGCTCCAGACGCCCCTGGAGCAGACAGGTGCGCGCTCTTCGCGCGCTTGCTGAGGGAAGGCGCGCCGGCTTCGCTAGGGGGCGCGCTTCCAGCTCGGTTCCGCGAGGCCGCGGGGTGCTCGCCGTTGGGAGGGGGCTCGCGTGGTACCACAGTCACGAGCCCGCCACCACGAGGCACCGGTTGTTTGTTCTTCGTTGCGAGTAGGTGGGGCGCGCTGGGAGCCTCCCGAGAACAGGCAGGTGGAGCGAGGCGTCGGCACCACACTCCAGCATCGCGGGCACCCACGCGCGGCGGCCTCGTTCTCGGGCTCCCAGGCACCCCGCGTGCCCGCCTCCTGACGCCGCCCGAGCCGGCCCAGTCGCGCGGCTGTAGTGACACCCAGCGGCTTTCGCGGGAAGTACGGGCGCCGCAGCCCGGGCTCCCGGGGTTCACGTCGCGCCTCTCGAGGTTCCCACTCGTGGTTACGGGCGGGTACCCCTGGGGAGAGAGGCCGCGCTCTGCAGGCTGCCCGCGGGGCACTTCCCCTTCCCCTCCCCCGTTTCCTCCCCTGCAGCCGCCCAGCGCCGGGAGATCCTGCTCGGCTGCAGCGCCCGGAAGGGCGGGGCGCGGCGGCGGCGCTGGGCTGTGACCCCGAGCAGTTTCACTTCTGGATCCCGCTCGGCTGTGATGGGAGAGTACCTGGGTGGGGGACGGCGGGGGGACACGGGGGCATGCCGAAGTCCAGAGCTCCGGACCGCGCACGAGAGATGGCTTTTTATCCTGGGCTGTCACGAGACCCACGCCTTCCCCCATTTTCCAACCCTCATGGATTCCACTCCGCTGTCCCCGCAGCCGCCGCTCCTCCCCTGCAGCCGCCGCCTCCGCCGGGGCTGCCGACCCCCGGAGAGGCCCCGAGCGGCGTGGGCGGCAGGAGGAGCGAGCTGTGAAGCCGCAGGCAGGGGGTTAGGCTGCGGGCTGCTGAGACGACGAGCTGTTTCTCAGAAGTGCAGCTGCCCCTCCCCTCACACCCCCCTTAGCTCCCACCTCGCGCCGCACCGCACCCCTTCCCCCCTCTCCACCGGCTTCACTTAACTCTCCCAGCCAGGAATCTGGGGGCCTGGGGTTCAGATGCAGTCTCAGTGTCCATATTCAGAGCCTCCTACAATTCCACAAGTGAGGGGATAGGAGCCTGTCACTTCTCTGTCTCCCCCAACTCTTGTGGGGCAAGATTGGAATTTCAGCTAAGAAAGTGACCTCTTGGGAATATCACTGGCCACCATCACCCTTGCTTCAATGCTGCACCTTTCTCCCAGTGGCCAGGTCTAGCGCGGAGAGGAAGGAGTGGGAACCCGGCCCCCTTTTGTGGAGCTTGAGGACAAGTCTGGAGGCCGAGGATGTGTCTGGATCGTGGCTGCAGCAGTGGGGTTGAGGCCAAGCTTAAGCGTCTCAGTTGGAAGGACCTTCAGAGATCCCTAATTCCAGGGGAAAATTTATGCCCAGAATGGGAAAGTGTCTTGGGTTACCTAGACAGTGGCAGGGCTGGGATTGAAACCCAGAAGTCCAAATACTCACTGTAGTCTGCCTCAGGCTGTCTTTTGCTAAAGACTTCAGAGCTTTGTTGGATTCACCCCTCTGCCTGTTTTCCTCCACCATCCCCCATCCCCACTGTGGGCCTTAGCGGCCGAGGTCTGGGTGGGGGTGTGTGTGGGGATGTAGTTCAGGTCTGTGAGCAAGAGAGGTGGAAGTACTGAGAACCTAATTCCAGTGGGGGTGGGATGGGGATTGAGCTGGTGGAAGGACAAGCCTGGGGGAGGAGGTGGCATCTGCCCCCCTAGTTCCCAGCCATCTGCCACCCCCAGGGCTGTGGTTTATTTGACTAGGCAGCTCTTCTGGGCCAGGGCCCCGGGGGGCTGGGGGGTAGGTGAGGTGATGGGAAAAGGCTGTTCTGGGGCTTCCTGCCCCCTCACTCCTGGGGAAGGGGGGCAGCTTACATCACCCGCAGGCCCTCTAACCTCCACTCTTTCCACTGCAATGCTCTTTCCTTGGGCATGTGCATGTTATTCTGGGGGAAGGTCTGTTATTTGGGGGAAGGGAGGCAGCTGCCTACTTCACAGGTCAAGACAGAGTTACAAACAAAACCACAACAAATTCAACACCCTGTGTCCTTCAGGGACTTTCCATGACACCTTCCTTCCCCCTCTCCCCTAAGACAGGGAGTACCTCCCCAGAGGACCTCCCCACCCCAGGTGCAGAGGCTTTTGGCTTTTATGCAAACAACTGCCTGACCCAGGAATTCTCCCTCAGCCAGAATTTGTGCTCTGGGCCAAATGTGGCCCTCCACCACACCTCAGGCCAGTATTCCCAGAGCTGTCACTTCCACTCTCCAGACCCTGGATTCTAAGGGATGGGAGCCAGGGAAGGGAGCTGCGTCTTTTACCCCTGCCCGCCCTTGGGTAGCAGGTTTGGCCACAGCAGCCTGTGTGAATGATAGGGTAGGAACAGGAGGGTGCAGGTGTGGGGTGGTCCCCACTGCCCTCTAAAGAATCGAACCAGCTCCCAAGAGTAAGCAAAGACTAGCAGGCTTGGGAGGCCCAGGTGGGTGGATTGCTTGAGCTCAGAAATTTGAGACCAGCCTGAGTAACAGTGAGACCCTGTCTCTACTAAAATTAGAAAAAATTAGTTAGATGTTGTGGCATGGGCCTGTGGTCCCAGCTACTTGAGAGGCTGAGGCAGGAGAATCGCTTGAACCCAGGAGTTTGAGGTTGAGCTAGGCTGACACCATGGCACTCCAGCCTGGGGCAATAAAGTGAGACTCTGCCCCCCAACTCCCCCAAAAGAAAAAGAAACCATCCTCAGTCTGGATGTCCATTATTCAGCCCTAAACACCAGTGCTAGAGCAAGCTGACACAGACTTCTCATCACCACTCATTGGCAAAGAGGGTTGGGGGTCTCCCTGCCTTCCTCTTTGCTCCTTGAGCTGCTTCTGTTCAGAGAAAGGAGTTGAGTGCCTTGGCATTATAGCTTACAACAACCTCAAACTCTTGGGTTCAAGCTGTCCTCTTGTCTCAGCCTCCTGAATAGCTATGATTACAGGTCCTACCACAATGCCTGGCTATTTTTTTCTAATTTTAGTAGAGTTAGGAGCTTCCTTTGCTCAGGCTGGTCTCGAACCTCTGAGCTCAGGCTATCCACCCTCCTTGGCCTCCCAGAGTGCTAGGGAAGGGAGTAGGATTGGGGAAACCCACATACTACTCTCCAAGCCTGAGCATCAGCTACTGAGAGACCCTCATTGAATATATTCAGTGTTAAAATACGAAGGCAGGCTGCCATGCCACTACTCTCTCCTTAGGTTGATCAAGACTAGGAAACCTCGGCTCGGCGCCTGTGGCTCAACGGGCTAAGGCGCCAGCCACATACACCTGAGCTGGCGGGTTCGAATCCAGCTGGGGCCCGCCAAACAACAGTGACGACTGCAACCAAAGAATGGCCAGGCCTTGTGGCGGGCGCCTGTAGTCCCAGCTACTTGGGAGGCAGAGGCAAGAGACTCGCTTGAGCCCAGGAATTGGAGGTTGCTGTGAGCTGTGATGCCACGACACTCTATCCAGGGTGACAGCTTGAGGCTCTGTCTCAAAAAAAAAAAAAAAAAAAA
>CAUYRH010053153.1:0-49308 GCA_963574655.1 Perodicticus potto
CTGTAGTCCCAGCTACTTGGGAGGTGGAGGCAAGAGACTCGCTTGAGCCCAGGAATTGGAGGTTGCTGTGAGCTGTGATGCCACGGCACTCTATCCAGGGTGACAGCTTGAGGCTCTGTCTCAAAAAAAAAAAAAAAAAAAGAATCTGGCATAAGTTTAAATGCTCATGCAAGTCTCTTAAGTGACTTCCTGCTCTTGAAAGATGAAATCCTACACGGGCCATGGGCTGATGAAATTTTCATTGAGAACAGTAAGGCCACTGCAGAAGAACTAGAACTGAAAGGGCCAAGGATCCCTCTCCCCCCTTGACCTCAGCTTGACTGCTGTTCTGTGAGTATGCTGGCTTGCAAGGGAACATGTAAGCAGGAGCCAAAGGATGTCTGTGCCTGGACGTGCTCCCTGAGTAGGCAACGGGAGCCCAGCAGGGTTGGGAAAATTCCTGTTTTTGATGTTAAAGCAGGTGTAGGTGACTTTACTTGCTGGCTTATACCACTTTATAGCTCCCCTTATCCCCTGACACATTTATGGAGTCAGGTGGATTATTTTTAGTGTGAATAAAAATGTGTAAGTACAACTTTATTGTCAAGATCTGTACTTTGCCCTCTGTGCTGCTGTAAGACTATATTTCTGGTTGACCAACTGGCTCAGGTTTATAATTTATTTAAATATAAATTTGTATATCTAGGTAAGAAATGTCTAAAACATATTTTTTTCTTCCAGAATAACTTATCAAGACTAGTTCCACAGAACTGAATTGAGAAAGAAGGGTAGTTCACGCATTTCAGCAGAAATGGACTCAGTTGAAAGCGTGATATATTGACATCTGCGATTATAAAGCTGACTGGTATTGGGAAGAGAGATTTAATTCTTCCCAAATTAAAAAAAAAGTCATTGTGGATATTGGTTTGGTATATGTGATTCATTGTCTTTGTCATTGCCTCAAGCACAATTGATTCAGGGGAAAAGATGAAGTAACTGTGAGTATCTAACTATCTGCCTACTGGAAATGAAGCTACCAAAGTTGATTGTATTTTAATGGCATAGATTGTTCAGACATGTTGGTAGAAAATCAGTAGAAAATAAATGGTCCCTGTTTCCATTGAAGATGAGTTCTGATAGGGCATTTGGCATATATACTTTTGGCATATATACTTTTCATATATACTATCGATTGGGGATGTCTCATTTATTCTAGATGATTTTACCAGAATAGCTATAACACCCAACTGACCATAGCAGTCAAGGGACAGAACAGCCAAAGGTTTACTTCAAAATGCATAAACTTAGAAACGTTGAAGTCAGCATCATGCCCCAGCTTTGGACCTGGCAGTTCTCACTGCTTTGAGGGCACATAATTCAATGAGTGCTTTTTGTGTTCTTACTGTATACTATATCCTATGCCAGGTGCTGGGGAAATGAAAATGACAGCCCTGGAGAAACTCCAAGTGCTAGCAGTAGAGACATACACAGACAGTAATGACAATATTAACAGTGCTAAATAATGATCTCTAATCTTTATATAGTGCTTACCATGAGCCTAGCACCATTTTAAGAACTTTATTCTTATTATTTATTTTTATTAAGTCATAGCTGTGTACATTAATGCAGTCACGGGGTACAATGTGCTGTTTTTATATACAATTTGAAATATTTTCATCAAACTGGTTAACATAGCCTTCATGGCATTTTCTTAGTTATTGTGTTAAGACCTTTATACTCGGGCAGCGCCTGTGGCTTAAAGGAGTAGGGCGCCGGCCCCATATGCTGGAGGTGGTGGGTTCAAACCCAGCCCCTGCCAAAAACTGCAAAAAAACCCCCCCAAAAGACATTTATACTTTACTCTTAGTAAATTTCACACGTACCCTTGTAAGAAGTACTGTAGGTGTGGTCCCACAAATTACCCTCCCTCCACCCAACCTCCCCCATCCCCTTCCCACCCGCTCCCCATTCCCCGTCTTCGTGGGCTATAATTGGGGTATAAATTGTTTTCCTAGTAAGGCTGAGTACATTGGATACTTTTTCTTTCATTCTTGAGATATTTTGCTAAGAAGAATATGTTCCAGCTCCTTTAAGAACTTTAAATACATGAACTAATTTAAACAGTTAACTAACATTCAGTGAGATGAATAGGGAAATATATAAAATACTGTCTGTGGGGATGAGAAGAGGGAAAGCATGTAGCTGAGCTTGATGAGGGAATAGGGGTTTTGCCTAGTTGATAGGAGGTGATGATAGGAGGTGGGGTTGACAGAAGGAAGAGCTCAAGCAAAGACATGAATGTACACAGTGGATCCAGAACACAGTTGTCCAGCGCTGTAAATAACTGTAGGGAAATGGTAGAGGGAAATGGTATGCTTGGTTTATGATACTGGGACTCGAATGAGTGGGAAAAAGAAGTGAGGGAAGAATACATCTTTCCCACAGCCCAGTAGGTTCTGGGATTCCAAACATTTCCGAAAGTGAGTTCTCTTTCCCCAGAGTTAGCCACGGAATAAAGAGACTTTTACTAGAAAGGGGCTCTCATTGTTTTAGTTTATATTTTGATAGATTTAGGTAGGATATACAAGTGGTTTTTGATTACATGGATGAATCGTGTAGTGGTGGTGTCTGGGTTTTTAGGGACTCATGACCTGAGTAGTACATTACACCTGATAGGTACTTTTTCTTCCTTTATCCCCATTCCAAAACGTCCCACTTTGTGAGTCTCCAATATCCATCGTACCAAAATTTTGTCTGCCCTGCATGCCTGTAGTTTAGCTCCCACTTGTAAGTGAGAAAATGTAGTGTTGGGTTTTCCATTCGTATGTTACTTCACTCAGGATAATGGCCTCCAGTTTCATCCAAGTTGCTGCAAAGGACATTATTTTGTCCTTTTTAATGTCAGAGTAGTATTCCCTGGAGTATATATATCGCATTATCTACTCGTCAATTGATGGGCACTTAGGTTAATTCCATATCTTTACAACTGTGGATTGCACTGTGATAAATATATGAGTGCAGGTGTTTTTTGATACAGTGATTTCTTTTCCTTTGGGTAGATACCTAGTAGTGGGATTTCTGGTTGATCTAATTTTAGTTCTTTGAGAAATCATGCTGTTTTCCATAGAGGTAGTACTAATTTACATTCCCACCAACTGTGTATTAGCATCCCCCTTTTACTGCATCTATTTTTAGACATCTATCATTTTTTGACTTCTTGATAACAGCCATTCTGTCTGGGGGGTTTTAAGACACAGGTAGTAATCTGACTGTGGTCTTAATTTGCATTGGGTTCCCATTTTTAACGCCCTCTTTCTCTTCCTTTCTACCAACGGAATGGGTGACATTTATTCTTTTTTGTAAGAAGCAGGTTCTTTTGCAGCTTTATGTTCAGAGTTATACTAATCCACTTTCCTTAGGTGAATATAGTTTGAGAGGCCAGTAGTTTGAAGTAGTCTTTTATTTGCATATTTGTCTAACTGACCACATAACCTTTATGTATAAAACCCTGAAGATAATGAGTGTCATTAGTTTATGCAAAATTACTTTAGAGAAGTATATTCTTAAATCATATTTTTTTTTGTTATTTAGGTAGAGCCTTTTAAATTCTATATTTCAACTCTGATGAAGGGTCTCAAGAAGATCTAAATAACCATATTTGTAGTTGACACTCTTAGTGTTGTGTGTCACTTTCCCACGAATTAATGTACAAATTAAATGCAATTCTAACTTAAAATCTCAGCAGAACTTTGGGAACTAAGTTCGTTTTGAATTGCGAAGTCAGTTTTGAAACAAAGAAGCTTGAGGAGCAAGAACATATCTTCCCAGATATGAAGATATACACCAAACTAATAGCAATAAGAACAGTGTGGAGTGGCATGTTAGTAGACAACAGGATCAAAGACAACAGTTAAGAGCCATAGAAAGAGAATGACACTACCTGGGCCCCTGATGTGGATGAAGCAGGACCACAAAGCCGTGGGACATGCTGGATTGCTTAGTCGATGCGAAGGTGCTAAAAAAATCTGCTGGCAGTGCCTGTGGCTCAGTGAGTAGGGCGCCGGCCCCATATACCAAGGGTGGCGGGTTCAAACCCGGCCCTGACCAAACTGCAACAAAAAAATAGCTGGGCGTTGTGGTAGGTGTCTATAGTTCCAGCTACTTGGGAGGCTGAGGCAAGAGAATCGCCTAAGCCCAGGAGCTGGAGGTTGCTGTGAGCTGTGAAGCCACAGCACTCTACCAAGGGCGATAAAGTGAGACTCTTTCCCTAAAAAAAAAAAAAAAAAAAAAAAATCTGCTTCCTAGATGAAGAAAAATAAAGCTGAATTCCTAACAAGTATTATATATGGGGTAAACCCAGATATGAAATGTTAAAGCTAGTGGAATTAAACATTGGCAAAAATCTGTGGGATTGAAAGGACCACTCGGCTCGGCGCCTGTGGCTCAATGGGCTAAGGCGCCAGCCACGTACACCTGAGCTGGCGGGTTCGAATCCAGCCCAGGCCCGCCAAACAGCAGTGATGGCTGCAACCAAAAAAATGGCCGGGCGTTGTGGCGGGCGCCTGTAGTCCCAGCTACTTGGGAGGCGGAGACAAGAGACTCGCTTGAGCCCAGGAATTGGAGGTTGCTGTGAGCTGTGGATGCCACGGCACTCTGTCCAGGGTGACAGCTTGAGGCTCTAAAAAAAAAAAAAAAAAAAAAGAAAGGACCGCTCATCTACTACCCTGAAACATAAACTTCAAGGTGAAAAATTAATAGAATTAAGAGTTGAGAGGGAGACCAGGAGAAGATATTTGCAATGTATAAAACTGGTAAAAGATGATTATCAAGAATATTCAAGGAACTCTTGAAAAACAGAAGAAAAATTTAGAATATTTGATAGAAAAGGAGATAAAGGTTATATATTAGAAATTTAAAAATGGGGAAGTCTAAGAAAGCTAACAAGTATATGAAGATATATAGAAATTAAGAGTTAGAGTTATTCTTCTACCCCAATAAGATAGATATACAAACTTTAAAAATCAAAATATCCTTGCCCTAGCAATTACATTTCTAAAAATATGAAATAAATTTGCTTACATGTCTCTTGTAGCAGTGGTTCTCAATAGGGGGTGATTTTGCCCCCCACCCAGGGACTTAAGACAATGTCTGAAGGCAATTTTGGTTGTTGCAACTGGGGTGTACATATTAGTTTCCTAGGGTTTTGTAACAAATGATCACAAACTGTGTTCCTTAAAACACATCTATTCTCATAGTTCTGGAGGCTGGTAGTTGGAAATCGAGGTTTTAGCAGTGTGTCACTCTCTGTCCTAGCATCCGGATGTCACTGGAAATCCTTGGTGCTCCTCAGCTTATAGCTGCATAGCCCAGTCTCTGCGTCCACTGCCGCACAGTTGTCTTTCCCGCATGCCTTCACGTGGCGTTTCCCTCTCTGCGTATGTCTGCTCCTCTTTTCATAAGGAGCCTGTCATATTGAATTACGGGCTTATCATATTCCAGCGGGAACTCATTCCTTTTTCCCCCCCAACTTTTATGCATGTTTGTTTTTTAAAATTCATGAATGAAGATAGTATTTATTGCATGTATACCATGTAATCATATATGTACACACACATTGTGTAATGATCACCACAATAAAATTAATTAACACAAGCATCATCACCCATGTTGTACATTAAGATTCCCAGAACTCATTTATCTTGTTACTGAAAGTTGTTACCCACGTTCAGCATCTCCACATTTCTGCCACTCTGTGTCCCCAGCAACTACTTTTCTATTCTCTGTTTCTATGAATTCACAGATGCTGCTTTTTCTGATTCTACCTCTAAGTGAGATCATATGGGATTTGTCTTTCTGTGTCTGCCATATTTTATTTAGCATAGTGTCCTCCAAGTTCCTCCCATGTTGTTGCAAAAAGTAGTTTCCTTTTTTATGGCTGAATAATATTTGGCTAAATGTACATAGACACATGCGATGTGCTAAAAAAATCACTGAGCCACAGCCACAAATGTATATAGACACACATATAATTTATAAATGTACATATATAAATGTGGTGTTTATATACACCATAGACACACATACATACATACCACATTTTTTTTATTCGTGTGTCAATGGACACTTAGATTGATTCCTTATCTTGGCTTTTATGAATAATGCTACGATGTAACAATCAACAAACTGATAAGGCAACCCACAGAATGGGAGAACATATTTGCAAAACATACATGTGACAGGGGTTAACACCCAAAATATATAAGGAACTTAACGAAATGCAATAGCAAAAAGAAACCAAAAAACCCAACCAAGCAAGCAAGAAATAAAACACAAAAAAACCCAAACTCCAAAACAACCTGATTCAAAAATGGGCAAAAGACCTGAATATATATATTTCTTCTTTTTCTTCTTATTTTTTTTTTTTTTTCAGTTTGCGGCCGGAGCTGGATTTGAACCCACCACCTCCAGCATTTGGGGCCGGCGCCCTACTCTGTTGAGCCACAGGCGCTGCCCCTTTTTCTTCTTCTTCTTCTTCTTTTTTTTGGTTTTGAGACAGAATCTCACGCTGTCGACCTGGGTAGAGTGCTATGGCTCACAGCAACCTCAAGCTCTTGGGCTTAAGCTGTTCTCTTGCCTCAGCTTCCTGAGTAGCTGGGACTACAGGCGTCCACCACAATGTCCAGCTATTTTTTTGTGTGTGTCAGTTGTCATTGTTGTTATAGCTAGCCCAGGCTGGGTTCAAACCCTCCTGCCTTGGTGTATGTGGCTGGCGCCCTACCCAGTGAGCTATAGGGGCCACCCCTGAATATATGTATCTCCAAGAAGACATAAACGGCCAATGGGTATATGAGAAGATGCTCAACATCAGTAATCATCAGACAAATGCAAATCAAAACCACTTCAGATCTGTCAGGATGGTTATTTTCAAACAGAAAGACATGATAAATATTAGTAAGGATGTGGAAAAAAGGGACGTCTTCTTC
Organism: Perodicticus potto; assembly: GCA_963574655.1. NCBI lineage: Eukaryota > Metazoa > Chordata > Mammalia > Primates > Lorisidae > Perodicticus > Perodicticus potto. Next base: position 6,963 of record CAUYRH010053153.1, read on the forward strand.
ACTGTTGTGGGGAGGTAAATTGAGGTAAAACACCATGGAGTTTCCTTAAAAAAATTAAACACAGAGGTATCAAATAATCCAGATATCCCATTTCTGGGTATATTTCCATAAATAATGAAATTAGAATCCAAGAGAAATCTGTACCCTCATGTTCAGTGTGACCTTATAGCTTGTATCTTTATTACATTTGCAAAGACACTATTTCCAAATAAGGCCACATTCCCACATTCCCAGGTACTGGGGTGGGACTTGGATATACTTTTCTGAGAGGACTGTAATTTAGCTCATTGTAGGGTGCTACTGGAACCTAGTAACTAGAAAACAGAGAGGCTTCTTGGCATTCTACAATGCACTGCACAGCCCACAAACAAAGAATTACTGTTCCAAAATGTCAAAATTTTGGTTAAAAATTTTCAACAATTTTTGTTGTTGAAAAATTCATTCAACATGGTGTCAAGGGAAGTAGATGCAAAGACGGAGATGATGGGGAAAAATAAAAGTGAGAGGGGTTTGACAAGAATGTTGATGGCAGAAAGCCCTGAATTAAAGAATACGATGAATTAAAAGTGATCTACTTAAGACCATTATGGTAATACAATGTTCTTTTAAAACTCAAGTCATTGTACTTGAGGGTCTAAATTAAAAAATACAAACATTTTAAGTATATACTTTGCTAAGTTAGTTTCCCACTTTGAACCTTTTTAGGAGCCATTATGTCCTTTGTAAGGTTTAGAAATGCTCACTGTATACTTGATTCCGATGGTAGACTTTATGTCAGGGCAGAGTAATACTTTATAATTGTCAAGACTTTTCAACTTTTCCCCCATATTTTCCTGGGTTTTTTTTTGTCAAGACAAGGATGTTGATCTGCTGTATGTGAATTCATTTTCTTTATTTTTTTAAATTCATTTTCTTTAAACAAATGTCTCTAATTCTGGTCTACACTGAAGTTCACTTGCCTTTTGTCATCTCTCTCACATCATTTCTTCCTTTGGCTGAAAATTTGAGTACCTGAAACAATTTAATATATTCTATAAATTTGGTTGTATTGCCCCTTTAGATCTCTCATGAGAATGCTAAATAAAGTTCTCTGGGAACTCCATAGGTAATTCTTCTCACCAGAGAAGCATTTGTTTCTTTCTGTCTTTTTAATATTTTGCTCTAACGTAGTTTTTTATTTTTATTTTTATTTTTTAAGTTTTTTTTTTTTGTGGCAGTTTTTGGCCAGGGCTGGGTTTGAACCCGCCATCTCTGGCATATAGGGCCGGCGCCCTACTCCTTTGAGCCACAGGAGCGGCCCCCCTAACGTAGTTTTAGTCTACTGAAAATTAGTAGGCTTAGTCTCCCTGTACTGTCTGGACCTGGGGTATATTTTGTTGTTGTTTATAAAATCTTTGCCACAGAACCCTTTTAGATGTATCCCATGGATATTAGCTCATACATACAACCCTGGTCCATGAGTTTTAAAAATACCCATGTTAATTCTCATTTCCCCTTACTCCCACTGTGCAGTCTGAATTTGTTCAATAAGCTAATGCTTCATTGCACTTACCATCAATGTAAATTTCCCATTTAATTTACTGTTTTAAAGTAAATAGTTCTAGAAATTTCCATACTGTCAGAGCTGATATTTCAGCCAGTATATCAGTGTACACGTATGCCATCATGGCCCGTGTCTTGTTCTGACTTATTCGTATGCCATCCTAAGCCCTACCGATTGGTAAATATATTGAGTATTGCCCAGGCATATACATACACACCCCTTAAACTTGTGGGTGAGGAAAACCGGTTGAACAAGGCTTGTAATCATACAAGCAACAATAATAGTATCTAGTATTTATTGAGTGCCATGTGCCAAGCAAGGTATTATCTGCTTTAGCAAATTGAAGTTATCAAAACAAAATTATAGTGTTTTATCCTACCCACTTTATAGAATAATGAGGCAGGAAGGATGTGAATTTACCCAACATCAGATAACTTACCAGTGGTAGAAAATTCAAATCCAGTTTATTTAGGCTCTGAGTCTGTGCTCTTAAGCTATACCCTATACACCCAGTTAGGAAGAAATGCCCAGCTCCAGCTACAGAACTGAAGACACACAGAAACAGAAAGCCAATGTTCTCCCATCTCTTTCAGAGAGATCAGGACAAAAAAAATTCATTCAACTTTGGCTGACTGGGGAGTCACGTTCTGGTTTTTCCTAGCGGCAAAACAAAGGGAGATGAACTCTGTCCTTACCCCTCTTCCAATCTGTTTCCCACTACCTGCATGCGTGATGCTGTAAACAAAGGGATCCTTGATGTTCCACAAGCACATTGTGATTTTCTTCTATGTACTGTTGCTTGTAGCTGCTGTCTGGAATGCCCTTCCTGGCCTATGCAAATTCCTAATTCATCCTTCAAGGTCCAGGTGAAAAGTTCCTTCCTTCACAAGAACTTTTCAGCCTGTCTAGCTAGAAGCAATCTCTCCCTTTCTTTAGTTGTGGCAGAATTGTACTAGTGGCTTCTAAGCCTGCACCGTGTTTCCCGTTGGATCATTGATACACAAACGTAGTGTACAGTCAGTGGAGCTCACTTACCTGCATTTAGGTCCCTGTTCTGCCACTTAGCAGCTGTGTGACCTAGCATGAACCTGTGCGAAGGCTCCTTATCTTTCCTGGGCCCCAGTGTGCTGTAAAATTGGTATGTACTTCATACACATTCTGGGAGGATTAAATGTTTAACATCGATATTAAATGTGCTTAGAATGGTGCCTGACATATAATAAATCCTACACAGGCTGGTTATTATTGTTACTATTGTTACTGTATTTTCCCTACTAAATTTTCAGCTCCTTTAAGGAAAAGTCCCATGACTGGTTTATCTTTATATCCCTCAATTTGCCTAAAACATGCTCAGCATGTCAAAGGCATTTCCTAGGGTTTGTTGACTGAGTGAAGAGGAACACAGGGGCAATAGAACACGTTGATTAAAAGCCTGGGCTTTCCAGCTGGCTTTGAGTCCTGGTGCTACTTTTACTGTGCTGTGTTGCTTTGGGCCACCTATTTAATGTTTCTCACTTTGCTTCCTTATCTTCAAAATAGGGAAAATAATACCATCTAACTTACAGGCTTAAGAGGATTGAATGAGGTAATATGTGTCAAGCGCTTGCCCAATAATCACGTGTAGAGTGGTTAGCTGTTGCCTCTGCTAAGCTTTTAGTCAAAAGGTAGCAGAAAGAGGCCAAGAGAAAGCCTTTGACTGGCCATCTTGGAAGCACTGGACTGGAGCTTGTGGGGACATGGGGCAAGCCCACGCTCAGGATGCTGACAGCTGAAAGGGAATGAGCAAAGTCTTTGACCCAATGTAAAGATTCAGAGTCATTTGGAAAGGTTAATTTTCTCAATTCCTGAACATCAGGCTTAGAAAAGTGAAGATATCCATGTGCTGGGTCTTTTGTTTAGCACCAATCTGTTTTGCTACCCTCTGAAGTATGGCTATTTAAAAAATATTTCCAGGCCAGGCACAGTGGCCCGTAATCCTAGCACTCTCGGAGGCTGAGATGAATGAATTGCCTGAACTCAGGAGATGCAGACCAGCCTAAGCAAGAGCGAGACCCAGCCTCTACTACAAATAGAAAAACCAGCTGGGTGCTATGGTTGGCACCCAGTCCTGGGTGCTAGGACTTAGGGTCCTAGCTACTTGGGAGGCTGAGGCAAGACGATCACTTCAGCCCAAGAGTTTGAGGTTGCTGTGAGTGATGCCATGGTACTCTAACCTGGGGTGACAGAGTGAGAGTCTGTCTCAAAAAATAAATGAATAAATAAACAAGCAAATAAATACATGTAATTTCCAATATGGTAACGGTTATACGTCACTGGAGTCTTGAGGAAGGAGCATCATCTTAGACTGGAGTAGAAGAGAAATCACATCTATCCAACACTACCTTTGTGCTTTTCAGATGTCTTCTCATTTAGTCCTCACAACTCACTTTTGCATGTTTTATAGACAAGGAAAATGGACCTGGCCAGGCCACAAGGCCACTAAGGAGGGGAGGGATTGGGACCAGCTCCTCTCACTCTCTGTCACCAGGTCACCAGGTGCGTCACCTGAGGGACCTGCAGGATGTATCCCCCTCATGCTTTTTGTCTCTCTGCCACCTCCACATCAGTCTTCAGAATATTGTTCAAACCAGGGTAAAGAAAAAAAATTCTGCTGGGATGACCTACTTGGGTGTTGCTTGTCAAGGCCTTCCTCAGGTTCTCCGTCTGCCTCTGGCCTGTTTTGCTACATTCTGCTCCCTTGTTACAGACCCCCCACAATGGAATATCGTTACTTCTGTGTTGGGGAAGTGTTATTTCCTGTAAAGAAATGATTCAGAACATAAACTAAGTTTATCACTGGCGACAAAATGATCCAGAGGTTTCCAAATCTTGGTGAGTAGACAGGTTGCAGGGGAATCACAAGGTCGTGGGAGGAGGGGTTATTTAAATATAATATCCTAGATTCTCACGCATGAGAGGGCAACCTAAGAGGTTAGTGGCAGGGCCAGAATATCTGAATTTTTAAAAATATTTCAGATTGATATGAGGGTATAATTGTTTAGGTTACATTGTTTTCATTTCTAAGATAAAGTTCAAGTTGTACTGTGGAGAAAAGGGAACACTTCTACATTGCTGATGGGAATGCAAACTAATACGTTCTTTTTGAAAAGATATTTGGAGAATACTTAGAGATCTAAAAATAGATCTGCCATTTGATCCTATAATTCCTCTATTAGGTATATATCCAGAAGACCAAAAATCACATTGTAACAAAGATATTTGTATCAGAATGTTTATTGCAGTACAATTCATGATTGCTAAGTCGTGGAAGAAGCACAAGTGCCCATCGACCCACGAATGGATTAATAAATTGTGGTACATGTACACCATGGAATATTATGCAGCCTTAAAGAAAGATGGAGACATAACCTCTTTCATGTTTACATGGATGGAGCTGGAACATATTCTTCTTAGCAAAGTATCTCAAGAATGGAAGAAAAAGTATCCAATATACTCAGCCCTACTATGAAACCAATCTATAGCTTTCATATGAAGGCTAAAACACAATTATAGCACAAGAATATGGGGAAGGGGCAAGGGAGGGGAGGGGAGGAGGGAGGATGGGTGGAGGGAGGGTGATTGGTGGGATCACACCTGTGGTGTATCTTAGAAGGGTATAGGTGAAACTTACTAAATGTAGAATGTCAATGTCTTAACATAATACCTAAGAAAATGACATGAAAGCTATTTTAACCAGTTTGATGAAACTATTTCAGATTGTATGTGAGACCGGCACATTGTACCCCATGAGTGCATTAATGTACACAGTTATGATTTAATAAAAAAAAAAAAAGTTCAAGTTGGATTTGAGCCTTTCACCCTGGGGGTGTACTGAACACCCCCATATTGTGCACTTTAGGTGAGAACCCCTTCTCCCTCCTCTCCCTTCCCCTTGCTAGACTATACTTGCATTTTTCTTTCATGTGAGCATGTAGTTGTTTACATATTGGTTTCATATAAGTACTGAGTATGCTGGATACTTTTCCCTCAGTCTTGTGATACTTTACACTAAGAGGAATGTGTTTCAATTCCATCCAAGTAAACACAAAAGATGTAACATCTCCATCTTTTCTTATGGCTGAATAGTACTCCGTGGTGTATATATATGTTATCGTTTGTTAATCCATTCATGGATTGATTCCATGACTTGGTGATTGTGAATTGAGCTGTAATAAACATTCTAGCGCAGCTGTCCTTGTGGTAAAATAGAATCTGAATATTTTAAATAAAACCATTCCCAGATGATCCTGCCACACTGTCAGGTATACGATTTTCTGGTTTAGGTAAAACTTATTGACGAGAATTGAGGAGAAATGGATTTCCCCACCTCAGCCACAGAGCAAAAAGAGCCTCATTCCTTCTTCGAACATGCACAACAGGAGCTGGAGCATAAGCCCCAGAGCCCACAAAGCCAGCAACTGGCTAACGAGATAGCAGGAGGTACCGTAAGGGGCTCCCTGTGTGAGTCAGGATTTGTTCCTGGTGACTACAAGAGAATTAAATCGTGGTCTGTGCCTTCAAGGCATGTGTAATCTTGCTGTGGGAATATGCCTACACACATGATAAAACGACTAACTTGTAACTCATTTTAAGTCCAACGTTACAAGGCCCAGACACCAAGAGTGGGAATTCAGAGGAGCAAAAATGATTAATGTTAAAGAGTGGATGTGTTCATATAATGAGACAGCAAAACTGGCTTTGACATCTTGAGGTATTGTGCACATTCTGCTGAGGGCAATGGCCTCCCAGGGAACTGGCAAGTGAAGAAATCTGAAGCCCATTCTGAAGCACAGTGATGGGGATAAGTGGTTTGATAAGATGACCATGCTGGGCTGTGGGGTGAAGAGAGATTTGTGCTTGTCACCTATGGGCCCAGGAAGATTCAGGTGAAAGACCTTGTTAAGGTCCAACTCTACAAATCTAAGAAGGAGGAGATGAGGAAGAGGGAAGAGGGAACGAATGAGACAGCAGGAAATGACAGGAACATAGTGAGCTAGAGGCAGAAACGCAGCATGGAGCGTACGTGAGAGGAACTGTGGGTGGGGAGTGCGGGGGCCAGAGAGAGCAGAGCAGGATGCTGAGGTGTTTGGACAGCCTGGTGGTACCGTAGGAGATTAGGCCGAAGTGGGACTCTGACCAGGATGGGAATCTTGTGCAGCTGGAAACAGGTTCATGGACCAAGGGAGTGAGAGGTGTTATAACTTTGATAGAGTTGCATCAAATTTCATCTAATTCCATCACGCCTTTGATGAGTGTCAGATTGCATGTTTCTGCTCAGCCTTTCCTTAGCATGTAATCCCTGCTACTCTTTGTGTTAGGAAGAAAAATGATTGCTATAAAAACAATTCAGGGAGCACTTACCTAACAGAAGAGAGAATGAGAAGAAAGGCTTCTAATGAACTTGCCTTTTTCCTATCAACCAGCAACATTCTTAAGTAAAACTTGAGGGTGTATAGATGGGAAAGGTTATTTCAAATGACTAGACATCTATTTTAAACATGATTCTCTTCCAGCAGCAATGGTGAAAAGGGTAAAGTACACCCTCAAACCATTGTAAGACATCTGTGAAAGCTCAGTGCATCAGGTGCAAGGAATTAAATTCTAAGGGAATGGCTTGGGAGACTTTCGTCTTTAATTACAGATTAAAGCAGACCTTGGCAGTGTCCTTTTGGATCAATATAAAATACAGCACGCAAATCAATACTACTACACAGCATAGTGTAGAAATTCTTAAAAAGAAAATGAAAATTACAAATTGTCTTAAAGAAAAAATGATCTTTACTTGACAATGAATCCATTTTGACCTAATCCAAAATTGTGCTATGGAGATGCATCTATGCTTAGATTTCTTGTTTGTTCATCAGGATGGGCTCATTTTTCTCTTCGTTCAAATGGACCAGGATTAGAAGTCAATGTCCAATTCTTTCTTTAATTCATGGAAAAATTATTTTAGTTTCTTGAGACCCCAGTGTTCTTACTTTAAGAGAGTTGAGTTAGATGACTCTGAAGAGCCTCAGTTTCTCAAATGTGTTATGATCCTGTCATAAGAAGAATCTTTGAAATCCACTGAGTGCAAAAAATTTGAGGACATATTAGCATATGTAAATGTATTGAGATGAAAGGGGGGAATTTGATAAAGAAAAGAATAAAAGTATTTACTTGCATAAAGCACAGAAGAAAAACTAGAGCAGAAGGAAATATCAACTCAATTGGTAGAGACGTTGAACCCTCCATTTACATTGAATTGGAACTCCTTATCTAGAGTCTCCAAATAGAAGAATCCTTGAGAAACTTTTTTGCAAAGTATGAAATTCAATGACTTTAAAGCATTTTATTTTTAAAATCTAAAAAGATAATCAAATACAGACCTTCCCAAGAGGAGTATATTTCAAATTCAGTGACTTCTTAAGGTAGTATTTACAAAGCATTTAGAATATTGGCTGGTGTTTTGCAAATATTTGTGAAATAAAACAAAATGGACGCTTTGGTAGAAAGAAGGGAAGGCTTGTCAGTAAGCCTCTGCCAGCATCATCTTTATGCTGGGAGAGGAAGCATGTGGGACTTGTTTTCTGAAGGTGCCAAAGGCATCTGAATTTCTTAGTTCCTCTGTTCAAGCTCTTCTTGTTTCCTTTCTTTTAAAATTTTTATTAAGAGATCATACATTTTTTTCCCTTTCTGAGCATGGTGTCAACCAAATGGAGCTGAGCTGCCTAGCTATATTTTTTCTTGAATTTCTTTAAAAAAAATAAAATAGGAACTACGCAATGTAAGGAACAGTAGTTCAGGGTCCAGAGGCTGGGTGAACTTTTTTTCAAATAAAGCAATATATGTTGAATAGTTTTGGTGGCAAATACCATATATGTATAGTTTGGAGAAAGATTAGCTAATACGACATGTGATTGAGTTAGGAGCCCTTGTTCTAGTCCTTGCATTGTCATCAAATACCTTGGTGTGAGCTTGGGCAAATCATTGGATTTTTCTAAGCCCAAGTAAAGTATTTTGTAAAAAAGGAATGATATCTCATGAAATTGTTAGACATGCCTAAAATAGTGCTTGGCCATAGACCAAACACTCAGAAAAATATTTCTTTTCTTTTCTTTCTTTCTTTCTTTCTTTTTTTTTTTTATTAAATCATAGCTGTGTACATTAGCGCACTCAAGGGGTACAATGTGCTGGTCTCATATACAATCTAAAATATTTTCATCAAACTGTTTAACAGTTTAACATAGCCTTCATGGCATTTTCTTAGTTATTGTGTGAAGACATTTGTAATCTGCATTTAGTAAGTTTTGCCTATACCCTACTAAGATGCACCGTAGGTGTGGCCCCACCAATTACCCTCCCTCCACCCAACCTTGCCCTTCCCCTGGAAAAATGTTTCTTGAATGAATAAATGAACTGTAAACTACATAATATGGTAGATATGTGTACCATTTTATCAAATCGTGACAAATTCCCTAGAACGTCGAGATACCTGACCCTTCTATAGTAAAGTAGCATTCTGGGTTTTCACCATTTTATTCTACTCCCTGCCACAGCCTGATTTCAGGATGGCAGGAGATGTCAGCTTCTGTGAAAAGTTGCCAGCTACCATAAGTGAGGTCATGGTCACCAAGCACTTCTCTAGGACCAAGGGAAGGAAATTAGCTTTGGGAGAAAGAAAAGGAGAAAGTGGTAAGCAAATTAAGACTTGGAGTTACTAAGTTTACTATTTATATTTTCTTATAAGAAAATAATTCTAGGCATGGGGGGAAGTCAGTGTGAAGACCTTGAAAGTGGAGCATCCCTGGAGTGTTTGAGGTAGAGCCAGGAAACCAAAATGACTGGGAGGGAACAGCTCTATTCTTGCAAAGAGCAAGAATAGTAAGTAATGAGGTTAAAGCAGAAAAAGGAAGAGGTATAGATTATGGAGAACCTTGTAATGATTATAAGGATTCTGGCTTTTAGTGTAACAAAATTGGGGAGAACCAGGACTTGACTTAGATATCCAAAGGATCTCTGCAGCTTCTGTGTTGTGCATAGACCATAGGAAAGAAGAAAAGAATCAGGGATTCCAAGCAAGAGATGATGATGGTTTGAAAGCATTAGCGTTGAGGTGGTATTTTGAGGCTGGAGCCAATAGGACTTTCTGATAGATTTGATGTGGAATGTGAGAAACTGAAGCATCAAGAATGAGTTCAGAGTGTTTGACTTCCGCAACTGAGATGGGAAACGTAGAAGATGAGGCAGGTTTTGTGGCAGAATAGTAGGAGATTACTCTTGGACGTACCAAATTTGAGATGCCTATTAGATATGTGGTAGGCAGAGTTCTAAAAATGCCCTGCTCCCTTGGATTTCCTGACCTGACTCTGGGACCAAAATATGATGAGTTAGCTTACCTGTGAATATGTTATGTTATACAGCAGAGGTATCTCACAAATGTGATTAAGGTTATTAATCAGTTAATCTTAAATCTGGGAGATTCATTTGAGTGCCATTGGCAGAAAGGTGGTATCCCAAAATAGTATAACTTTGATGATCACCCAATAAAGGAGTAAGAATAGGGTAAAGACTTCAAACAAAAAATGAGCCCTGGGGCTCTCCAATATATAACAGTTCAGGAGAAAAGGAGCAGCCAGGAAAGGCCATTGAGAAGCTGGGAACAGTGTGGTAGGGGGAGAATTCAGAGATTATGGAAGCCTGAAGTCTTGTGAAGAAAGTATCAAGCAAGAAATAGAGATGGACTGTGTCAAATGCTGATAAGCCAAGTAAGATGAAGGATAAGATTGATGGATTTAGCAACATAGAGGTTTTGATGACCCTCTCAAGAGCAGTTATGGTAGAGTGATATAGACCAAGAGGAGCTGGGTTGAGGAGAGGAATTAATGGCCTATGTTGTAGAGCACTTTTTAGTTTTACTGCAAAAGGACGCAAAGAAATTTGGTTATTTCCTGGTGTAAAAAAATTAGTCAATATAGAGATTTTCTTTCTTTTTTTAGGATGGGAAAAATAATGCCACATCTGTGTTCTGATTTGAAAGGTTCAGTAGAGATGGGAAAATTGACAAGGAGGGCATTTCTGGAAGAGACCTTAAATAGGCTGAGGGAATGAGATCCAGTGTGAAATTTGAGAGTTTAGCAGTAGATAGAAATATGTTCATCTGTCTTAATAGGTGGGAAGGTGGAGGAGCTTAGCAGGGGTCTGAGTCTTTCAATAAAAAGGAAAGACAAGGCATGGCAATCACCACTGGTCAGTGGCTGAGGTAGGAAGGAGGAAAAAATTGTAGGGAACATTATTAAAAACTGAGGAATATGTTGGTCCCAGTATTTGAAGGATCATTTATGTGTGTGTTGAAATTTCAAGTAATTAAAACAGGAGTAGCATTCGAATAATAGTGAAACAAAAGCTAAAATCAATGAGAAATGAGATGGAGTTGCTTGGCGGGGGGTGGGGGTTGCTGGCTGACAGTAAGAACGAGGGGTGGATGTAATATCATCGGATGATTCAAAACTGGAGATCTCCAGGGAAGCGGGAGAGAGAATGACATTGGAAATGAAGAGCAAGGGAGGACACGTACTACACCCCTTGGTCCAGTGGTTTGACAGCTGTAGGAGAAAAATCAGGCACCACCAGGACGGTTTCGGGGGTAGTAGTCTAGGTTTCACTTAGAACAGGAGAGTAAGGAACCCTCAGAGAGGCAGAGGTACAAGGAGACTAATCCCAATGAACGGCTGGATTCCAGGCAGCACAGCAGACTGGTGGCAGGAGTTGGGGAGGGGTGGGAAAGGGGAAGGAAGAGGATGCAGAGAACGTAGTGAAGATTAAAATAAGGAGAAATTTTGGAATCTGAGGCTTCCTACGGCCACTGATATAGTCAGGGAAAAAGGGCTTAATGAGTTTGTGCTGGTGATCCAACAGATAGCAGCAACAAGACTCCAAGGGGTAGGGAGTGCAATTATTAACATATTTTTGTTTATATTGGCACACCCTGTAGCCAAGTTAAATGTGGTCTAGTTTATTATAAAAAAACAAACAACCCTCACTTACACAATAAGACCTTGCTGGAAATGCCAACTCCCCAATGGCATGTCACAGCCAACTCCCAAGCAAAATGTCAAATACTTGGCCTGTTTCTACTTGGGAAAAAGGAGAGGAAGAGAGGTACCTCTGAAGCCGTTAATCCCTCAGCCAGGCTATCATTTCCTCTCAGGTTAGGCAAGAGATGGGAGTGGGGGGAGAGGAAGAGTTCCTGTGAGTGTGAGTGACACTGCACTTTCTAGAAGGGAGGGGATTGTGACGGTCAGCCAGACGAGAGGATGACACAAGGAGCCCAGATGGACACCTTTCCCATTGACTGGGAAACCTTCCAATTCAAACAGTTCCTGTTACCTGTATGAGAAACCTTGTAACAACCTTACAGCAAAAGCTAAATGTAGAAAATTTCCTTGAGTCTAAACAAAAATGTTGACGGGCAGACCAAATATTAGAACTAAAAAGGGCCTTGGTGATAGTGGAGTTCACCTAGTTTTATAGTTTCCAAAGTTTTATGATTTACAAGGGAATTTTATCATACTGTATTTTAATTTCTAGAAATGTTACAAATAAGCACAATAAATGCAAAACAGATGGAAGTAAAACTGCATTGGGTGGTTTTTGAGATGCTTGTGAATTCCTTCCTCCTGTTTGGTTTCTGCTACTTTCTGTGGTTCCTGCACACCTCCGTGAAAATGCAATGGAGTTGTGCAACACGTGGTTTTGGCACCTTTGATCCAAATGCCTGTTTTGGCTGTGTTCTCTCCCAAAGCAGATGTGATGATAAAGATTTGAGTTGTTTAGGTGGTACTCCCAGGAAACACCTGTAGGGAAGTGGGGAATGAGACAAGAAAGGGAAAGAATCCAATGCAGAGTGACTTAATGAGTAGCGTGCCACTGTGAGCAGCTGGGAAAACAGCGTAGCACATGCCGTAGAGGAACCCACCTGAAGGGAGAGGAAACTGAGATATCTGTCCACCAACCACCAGTGACATTGGCTGAGAACTGCTCTGGGGTCTTAACCCCTTAGCACTTCTCTCCCATTCTGTGTGTGACAGAATTTACCCCTATGGCCGGGGAAGGCCTTTAAGTAGAGAGTCTTGGGTGCTGGCCATAGAAACAATAGGTGTGTGGCCGAGTGGTGAGTATGAACCACAGGTGTGCGTTGAACGGCACTCAGCTGAGATGGTGAAGACTGTGGTGGAGTACATTTCTGGGTGGGTGGTTGGGGGGCATTAGAATTTAAATTTTAAAACTTTTGAGTTTAAGATGTCAAGCAGAGACCAAATGGGCATATTGAGTAGGAAGCTATGACTCTGGCAATCTGAAGAGATGTCTAGGCTCGAGTGTACAGTTAAGAAAAGTTGGCATGTAGATGGTATTTAAAGCCATCGTATTGGGCACCATTTCCAACATGCACGGATAGCTAAGGATGTGCTCTGGGGGCACTGGGAGCACTGAGATAGGATGAACCTACAAGGAGAGTGAGAACATAGAACTGAGGAGGCCGGAAGACATCTAGCAGAGTGTAGTCTTCTGGAAGTAAGGGCAGAAAGTACACCAAGGAGAATGAGTGGTCAACTCCGTCAGACACTAATGACAGATTAGAGAGGTGAAGGCAGAGACGACACTGGAATTAGCATGATGGAAGTCATCTGTAAACTTGACCAGACAAGGTCGGGTGGGGTCACTTGGAAAGGCATCTTATTTAAATGGGTCTGACTGAAAATGTGAAGAATTTATGAAGACAAGCATAGACGACTCTTATGGGACGTTATACTGCAATAGAAATGCAATACCTGGGCATGAAATATTAGGGAAAGTGGTTAATAAGAGGGTTGAGATGGAAGAAATGAAACACATTTCCCTTTTTTTAAAGTTTCAGATTAATGTGAGGATACAATTAGATTACAATGTTTGCATTTGTTAGGAAAAGTCCCTGTTGGAGTGTTCTGCACCCGGAAGGCGTGCTGTATACCCTTACATTGTGCCTATTAAGTGGGGGTGCACCAATCTCCCTCCCTCCTCTTCTCTCTTCCTTCCCTCCCCCACTCCCCTTCTTGAATTGTATTGAGTTTTTCTCATATGTGGGTGTAGATCATCTACTGGCTTCATATTAGTATTGAGCACATTGGGTACTTGCTTTTCCATTCTTATGATACTTTACTAAGAAGAACATGTGAAACACATTTCTGATGGAGTGGGAAAACTGATGTGAGAGAGAGGGTTAAAAACCTGCAGGAATGATGTCTGTGACTAGGCTTGAGAGCACCTGGTGGACAAGTGGGACATTGGCTTTTAAGGTATGATCACATCAATACCCATGTGCATATTTGGTAGTAAAATGCAACAGAAAGCAAGCAAGTGGGAGGGGTCAGGAGGAGAGGGGTAAATTCACACCTGACAGGTACAATTCACACTGTCTGGGTGAGGGACACACTTATAACTTTGACATAAAATGTACAGAAACAATCCATGTAACCAAAACATTTGTACCCCCATAATATTCTGAAAGTGAAAAAAAATAGGATCATAAATAGTTGAACTTTTAAACATGCAAAAAGGCACGCTATATGAGTATAGATGGGTAAATAGCATGGGGTTTTTTAATGAAGGAGAAATCAAGGTCACTGGTTGACAATGAGGTTTGAAGGTTGGAGAAGAGTAGATATGAAGTAATCACATAGGTTTATAAAAGAGTAAATAGGTTAAAAAAATAAAATGTGCTTAAGAGCCTATTTGAAATTCACGCTTATGGATTTTAAAGTAAGTCCAGTTACTATGGTGATTGTGTGTTTTTCTTCAATTCCATTCAGCTGCACAGGGGCAGGCAGGGAATAGGTACGAAGCTGGATTTACTTAGTGTTATGATTTTGCCATAAAAAATGTGATGAAGTAAGAGATGAGTAAGGGAGATGAGGAAGTAGGAAAAATAGATTACATTATCTACCATAGAATAATCTGGGTGAAGAGGGAAGAGGAATGATACCGATCGGTGAAGGAGAATGCAAATTTATAGGAAGAATGAATTGGAGGTCTTGCTGGGGTCTTAGTTAGTGTTGATGCAGTCTGGGTACCAGAGGGTGTAAGCTGGAAATGTGGATGGTGGTCATGCAGTGGGATGGATGATAATGAGTTTAGGGAGGGGTTACAGTTACTAATAATGACAAGGCATTGTGAGCATGGCCATGGGAGTGAGTGGCTGAGGTAAGGTGCACAAAGTCATTGGAAGAGATGAGCTCTAGGGTGTTGGAGTCATCTCTGTGTATACTGAAATGGCCACGGATTTGATCTGGAACCATGTTGTGTAGAAGAGAGTAAAGTAAATCAATAGATGTGCAATATCTGAGTGGTGTGTTATCATTACTTTAAGTTTACTTCTTATGCCTCATGTATTATTTTTATAATCAGAAGGAAATGATTAGGAAGAATAGGTTGTATCAGTCAGGGTTCAGTCAGGAAGACAGGAATTTTATGCAATTTAAAGCAGGGATGTGAGTGCTTACAAAACACTGTAAAGCCTGGATGAGTGAAAGTCAGGGGATCAGCCATCCGTTTTCAATTTTGCCACACTTCCTGTGGTCCAGATCCAGGGTGCTATCACCTAAGGGTCAGGAGCTTGCAGGAAATTGCTGCTGACTTCACAGTTTCTTCACATCCTGACATGAATGAATGGCAGGGGAATGCAGAGGCTGTTGAAAAACTCATTCGTGCAAAGCCTGTGTGTCTGGTGCCACTGCCGGAGGAAGAAGAAAATGGCTTCTGTCTCCTTTCAAATCTTATGTGACTGTATCTTGAAAATGGCTTCTGTCTCCTTTCACATCTTATGTGAATGTATCTCGCTGATGGAAGGAGTCACATCCAACCTTTTGCAGGCAAGGATGTCTGGGAAGTGTAGTTCCAGGAATTTAGACCCTATGATACAGGAGGGAGCATAGAAAATGAATGGAAATAAATGCTGATTGTAAAATAAGGCAAAGAAACTAAAGATGCCTGGCAAATATTGTTTCACAGAGCCAAGATGTTCTCCATGGCTTAGTTTGCATAATGTCCTTTTAAGCTTGGGACCATGCCTTCTCTCTTTTTTTTCACCTTTCTTTTCTTTTCCCTTTCCCTTCCCTTCCCTCCCCTCCCTCCCTCCCTCTGTTCTTCCTTCCTTCCTTTCTCCCTCCCTCCCTCCCTCTCCTCTTTCCTTCCTTTCTTTCTTTCATTTGTTTAGGGGATATGAGTGGTTTTTTGATAACAGCTGAATCGTGCAGCAATGAAGTCAGCGCTTTTAGAGTACCCATCACCCAGATAGTACACATGGCATTGACAGGGAATTTTTGATCTCTCACCCCCTTCCTAAGCTCCCCGCTTCTGAGTCTCCAAAGTGTACTGTATCAACTCTGTATTGCCATGTACATCGCTTAGCTACGACTTATAGGTGAGAAATGTGTCATTTGTTTTTCCATTTCTGAGCTACTTCACTTAGGATAGTAGCTTTAACTTCCATCCAAGTTGCTGTGAAAGACATTATTTTATTCTTATGTACATATCTTCTTATATATATATGGCTTCTTATTTATATTCCCCCTGTGTCCTCCTCAGCTCAGGAGTGAAGAGCCTTCTCTTTCTGATACTCATTTTTGAGACTACAGGCTCTATTATCAACGGCGAGTTCTCTGAAAAGCTGCGTGTGTGTGTGAGCGCGTGCTCAGTGCACAATTATGTTTTCCTCATTGTAAGTATTTCCTAGACTAAAAGGATAAAAGGTGTTGAGTTTCACTGAGGACAATCACCACGGTATCCAGACTGAAGAGTGGAATAAAGGGAGTGAGCGGAGTGGGCTGGTCTCGGATAGTTTCCTGGGGAGGTGAGACTCGATCTAGGCTTTGAAGGACAAAGAAATAGAGAAACACATCAACAAAGGGCCGAGAGACTAGAGCCTCTCTCTTAACTTACTATGGGCTTTGTTTGTCATCAGTGCTGTTCACAAAAACAGAGGGTGCCAAAAAATGCATTCACGTTTTAAGAAAGGGAAAAACTGTATTAAAACTGTAATATTCAATATACACCAATAACATTTGTTATCTTGTATATTGTATCTTGTACTGTTATAATTGCAGAAGTCAAATGGGACTTAAGTATTACAGTTTTTAGTACAGTTTTTCCCTTTCTTAAATTGTGTATTCATTTTTTGGGGGGGACCCTCTGGGGCTCTCTTCCTTTTGGCTAAGTATCAGAATTGCACTTTTCCAGCTCCTGGAAGTCAGGTGTGACCATGTCACTTCCTTTGACCAATGAAATGTGAGTGGAAAGACATGTGTCACTTGTGGGTCAAAGTGTCACCTCTCCAGTGCCTGATGCCAACTTTCCTGTTTCTTGCTGGAGTAATCCTGTGAGCGTGCATTAAGGTGGAGCTGCTGTCAGTCTGGGTCCCTAAGGGATTATGAAAACATAGGTTGGGCATGTAGTGTGAGAAAGAAAGAAGAAATCTTTGCTGTATAAAGCCACTGGAATTTTTAGGGCTCTTTTTTACGATGGCATGCTCCTGCCCACCTTCAGTATTAGGGTGACTTTGAGCAAGCCCCTTTAGGTATGGAAGCCCCAGTTTCCCATTGGTTAAATGAAAGATTAGAATACACAGATTGTTTCCAAGATTTTTTTTTTTTTTCTAGCAGAAGATTTTAAAAGAAATCTACCAGGAAACCTAAGGTGTAAATGGATGCAAAGAGATCTGGGGGTGGGAGGGTGTCATCCAAGTCAAAACACTGAGTAAAGTTTCTTCCATTTCTAGGATATTTTAAGTTTCCTGAATGACCCAGAGTCTGAAGATTTTGGTCTGCTTGGCCAGCTAATTGGAGCAAATATGACTAGTATGGATTTTGGAGCACAAACCAGTTTCCCCAGGTTTCCACTCCTGGGTTAGGTGGACATGATGACTCTGGGTTAAAGATTGGTTCTGACCTAAGCGGATCCTGGCTTCCCCTTGGCATATTGTGAAAAAGGCAGCTCAGATGACCTACTTTTTTTTCTTTCTCGTAAGAAACCACACATGCTACTGGCAGTTGATGGTGGGGATCTGCCACTGAGTTCAATTACTGATATTGGTATGGACTCAAGGCTCTCTGCAGGGGAGAGACTGGACAGTCTTATCAGTAAGCAGGATGATGTTTCACAGCTGGAGAAAGAAGTGTTGGGTAGACATAGTGTGGCCCCGAGGGCTATCAATGGTTTGACTGGGAGAGACGGACAATGAATTAAGAACTTTTTCTAAAAGAAGGGTCCTATATGACTCCTGAAACCTTTTTTTTTTCTTTTTTAAAAAGTAGACGAGCATTGTGGCAGGCACCTGTAATCCCAGCTACTTGGGAAGCCGAGGTAAGAGAATCAGTTAAGCCCAAGAGTTTGAGGTTGCTGTGAGCTGTGATGCCACCAGCACTCTACTTAGGGTGACAACTTGAGACTCTGTCACAAAAAAAAAAAAAAAAATAGCCAGGCATTGTAGCCCAGCCTCTAGGAAGGCTGAGGCAAGAGAATCGCTTGAGCCCAAGAGTTTGAGGTTGCTGCGAGTTGTGACTCCAGGGCACTCTACCAAAGTCTCAAAGAAAAGAAAAGAAAAAAGAGAAAAAGAAAGAAAGGAGTGATTAGATTGATTGACTGAATTAATACTCTGGAAAGAGGGTGGTGCCTGTGGCTCAGTGGGTAAGGCCTCCAGCCCCATATACCGAGGGTGGCAGGTTCAAACCCGACCCCAGCCAAACTGAAAGAAAAAAAAGCCAGCATTGTGGCGGGCGCCTATAGTCCCAGCTATTCGGGAGGCTGAGTCAAGAGAATCACCTAAACCCAGGAATTGGAGGTTGCTGTGAGCTGTGTGAAGCCACGGCACTCTACCGAGGGCGATAAAGTGAGACTCTGTCTCTATGAACAAACAAACAAAAAATACTCTGGAAAGAAACTGAGCAGGTGGGAGAACATAGTGTAGGTCTGCCCTTCTTCCACACACATACATGTTATCCTGATCCTCATGCCTCATACCAGGACATCCTGTCTGCATATAGGCCACTTGCTTGTGTATGTGTAAAGTCATGGGCAGATAATCCAATTAGGAGATTATCCAGCCCCCCAGCTGGCATGTTCATCCTTCTGGCCTCCTTGAGCTTTCCCCTGACTCCTGAAATCTTACTCTTTCTCTCTTGTCCTTCAGTGGAAAAGTGATCACTAGATTCAGGCAGACCTGAGTTTGAATCCCAACTCATCTACTAGTTGACCCTGGGCATACATGTACTCTAATAACTCTGCCCAAGTTTTTTTCAGCTGCAAGATGGGATAATAACTTTGTGGCTGGGTGGTTGTGAGTATTAAATGAGATGAGCTCTGCACATCACTTGACTCCCACTTCTTTCTCACTTCCACACTCCTGGTCTCCACTCTTTTATTTTCCATCAATTTGGGGATTCCTATGATGTAACTTTCCTGTTTAACATAACACATGTATCTCCAGAAGTGTCAAATGTTTACTTACTTGAAGTTCTATGGGTACAACTTTGCAGTCTTAGGTATGTTAAAGAACTCCACTGTCCCATCGTAGCAATGGTCTGATGTTCCTTTCAGTCTGTTCCTGTGGACAGTCTGTAGATTTGGTGCTCTGGGCATGGACACACACTTTCTTCCTGACCTGCCTCTGTTGGTCTTAAAGGCCCCTGTTGTCTAATAGTATTCTTTCCCACTCTTAAAGGACACTTACCTTCTTGGCCAACCCACATGGAGCCTTGAAGATTTTCCGGTCTTTTAAGATCTTTCCCAGTGCTCATGTACCAGAAATATCAGATCAGATTAGGGACATGCTTCTTGAAGTAAATCTTCTGAATTTGTGGGTCAAATTTATTTGTTTGGTAGAAGGAGGTAGGAAGAAATAAGAGCTTGTTATTCCTGAGCGATTATATGTACCTCTTTATAAAAAAAAATCATTAGCCAGGCACGGCATGTCAGTGCACAGCTAGGACTTAAAATCCTAGCACTCTGAGAAGTCGAGGATCCCTTGAACTCACAATTTCAAGATGAGCCTGAGCAAAAGCAAGATCACCTTTACTAAAAATAGAAAGAATTAGCTAGTAGATAAGGTACTAGGGAGGCTGAGGCAGGAAGATCACTTGAACCCAGGAGTCTGAGGTTGCCTTAAGTTAGGTCGACACCATGGCACTCTAGCCGGGGGCAACAGAGTGAGACTGTCTCAAAAAAATTGCCCCCCCCCCAAAATCCATAAAGCATAAAATATACTTAAGTATTTGTAGGTGTAGAGTTCAGTAACAACAGTTAACAAGTATATTCACGTTGTTATGGAACAGGTCTCCAGAACTTTGAAAAATGAAACCTTGAAAAACTGAAATTCTGTACCTATTAAACAGTAACTTCCCATTTTCCCCTTGCCAAATCCCCTGGCAGAATTTTTCTATGAAATAGACTACTTTGGACACCTCGTATAAGTAGAATCACACGTCTTTGTTTCCTTGTGGCTTATTCAATTAGCATAATGTCCTTGAGTTTCAATCATGCTGTAGCATCTGACTTCCTTTCTACAGCTGAGTAATATTCTACTGTATGTATATGCCTCATTTTGTTTATCCATTCACCTGTGGAGGGACATTTCAGCTGCGTCTAATCTCTTGGTTATTGTGAATAGTGTTGCTATGAACATGGATGTGCAAATATCTCTTTGAGATTCTGCTTTCTATTTTGGGGGGTACGAACCCAGAAGTGGAATGGCTGGATCATATGGAATCACAATCTATTTTTAATTTTTGAGGAGCCTGCATTTTGTTTTTTGTAATGATTTTCCTATTCCCACCAATAGTGCACAAAAGTTCCAATTTCTCTGCATCCTAGTCAATGCTTATTATCTTTTTTTGTAAACAAGAACCACTCAGACTGAATTCTTTCTCTCTTACTCCTGAAAAAAGAGAAGAATGATTATCAATGCACCTTGGGGTTGTAATGAAACTTCACCAAGAGCCAGCTTCAGGCTTCGAAGAGAATGTTTTACCTCCTTGTGATTTCTGGCACTCCACACATCCAGAGAAACTTCTTTAGTAACCAACCATAGAAATAATGCCTAAGAGTATAACCTTTGTTATTTTTTCATTTTTCCTGGTAGCTATCCTAAAGGGTGTGAGGTGATATCTCATTGTGTTTTGATTTGTAATTCTCTAGTGATTAGTGAAATTGAGCATCTTTTCACATGCTTACTGGCCATCTGCATGGCCATGTTGGGAGAAATAGCTATTTAAATTCTGTGCCCATTTTTACATCAGGTTTTGTTTGTTTTTATTTTGTTGAGTGTGGGAATTCTTTTTATCTTCTGGATATTTACCCCATATTTGATGCAATTTGTACTTTTTTTCTCATTCTGTATGTTGATTTTTCAATGTGTTATGTCCTTTGATCTGTACGTGCCTCTTTTTTGAAAATCAACTTCTGTGCTCAGCATCAGAAAATCTTCTCAAATTAGAGTTCATTACCTACCTCTGGTATAGTACTCACTATATTTAACTCTTATTTAATTAAGATCTCTAAGATGGGCATGGTGGCTCATGCCTGTAATCCTAGCACTTTTGGAGGCTGAGGTAGATGGATTGCTTGACTCAGGAGTTTAAGACCAGCCTGAGTAAGAGCAAGACACTTCCTCTCTACTAAAAATAATTAGTGCTGTGGCAGATGCCTATAGTCCCAGCTACTTGGAAGGCTGAGTCAAGAGGATTGCTTGAACCAAAGGATTTGAGGTTGCTATGAACTGTGATGCCACAGGAATTCTATCCAGGGTAACAGAGTAAGACTCCGTCTCAAAAACAAAAAAAGAAAAAAAAAAAAAACAAAAAAAAAGAAAAAAAAATCTCTAAAGGTTTAAAGGCAGGGACTGTGTACTATTCAACTTAGCAGTCCTAGTACCGAATTCAGTAAATCTTTGAACTGAAAATGAAATTAAGTTAGCCTTCTTATCTCTCATTTATAGACTCAGCCTTCCTTTGCCCAAAGTCAACTCTGTTTAATGCTGTGGCTCCCAGAGCAGCCCAGCTCCTTAGTTAGAGCTCAGTGGGAAGGTCCAGCAAGGACTTTTACAACTTGGAGGTGGTCACTGTTCCACTGGTGAAGCTGTTTCTAAAGTTTGCAGATTCAGGTGTTCCGTTGTCCCTGGCAAACAGAGGGATTGCAATTCAGAGTTCTTTTTCTAAGAACAGCGATACTAGCAAGAGAGGTCTACAAACTCTTGGTTGTCACTGAGGTTCTCTCACTTTTGTAATATTTGCAGTACCTTGCACAGAGTCAGACAGTGCTGAGATAGTTCAGGAAGTATAACTACTATTAGGCAAAAAGTCAGAAGACTGAGATCAGTTAAAGGGATGCCACTTAGGATGTGTTCTTCAGCAAGTCCTTTAACCTTTCAGGCAATTTCTTTCTTTATCTGTCACACGATAGGTCTGAGCTCCAGGTCTCTTTCAGTTTTCATGATTAATCCATGAGTCTCACAGGCTTTTTCTAATTGTTCATTGAATTGCTTTTCATTGTTTAAATGAATGGCAAACTTGCTTGTGGGGTCAGATTTGATACCTAGGAGTTCTTGAACTTGTCTGTCATCTTTTCTTACATTCTCAGGAGGAAATAGCTAGAGTTGCCAGGGCAACTATTATCTATGAGTAATCTTAGCCTGAATTTTTATAGTATCTATGATATAGCATCCCTTCATGAAAGGACATTAATATTATTTAATTTATTTTATTTAATGGCTACCTGCCTTGTAGCTTTAAAATGAACCTAGAGGATAATAAATTCATGCCAACTATAGCATCATTTTTTTCTCCTATTAACTCTGGCAAACACTAATCATGATTTTGTACTAGCTTGGCATTTGTTTATTTGATTTTCAGGTTTTATGGTGCCTGGAGGGACTGGTTAAGAATCCCCATATAGTTATTAGTGTTGATATATTGAATTACTTTTTCTTTTGCACCTCAAATTCTGGAAAATAATATACAATGTTTGCAATGTTTTAAGGGTCTAGAAATGCTTCATGATTTGTTCAAAAGGGCTGAGTGATGGTGTGATTCAGGGAGCAGAGAGTCCTTAGCTGGAGTTGCTATTCCCAATGGGATCCTGCTGTTGTCAATTATATTAAGGAAGACTGCAAAGTCATGGTGCATCACTGCTAAAAATAGACCAGCCTGTGGATCCGTTCCAAGTCACTGCTGATGCTGTAGCTACATTCCCAGGCTTGTTTTGCTTCATCTGAAACTAGCAAATTCTGAATCCAGGCATTCAGTCACAAAGCCCTCTTTTACACACACACACACACAGACACACATCACACAATGCATACACCACGCCACCCCCATACATATACATCACATCCCACACACACACTCGGAGGAGCTGAGAGATGTGAGGCTCCATTGAACCTTCTGTGTATGAAGCTGGTGGCTCATGCTAAAGGCCTCTGCGTAGGCAGCCCAGGTGCTGTTGGGGTTCTTCAGGCCTCTGTCCCTCACCTCCCTGCTCCATCTCTGTGCCCGCTTCTTGACTTGCTTTGTTCTCAGGGGGCTTTGTCACTGCAGTGCTCAGAGTGTGCAAATCAACTCATTTTTAGAACGAAAGGATCTTTTTGTTCTAAAACACTTCACCAGCCTGGTGTGAGTTACAGCATGCATGCAGGAGGTGGCCAGAGGCTGACTGAGTCCCCTCTTCTTCTGGGATCCTCTGAATCCCAGAAGGATTCCCTCCTTCTGGGAACCCTTCTGGGATTCATCTGGCTTCCACAGCACTGCTGGACTGTTGAGTTTGCCTTGAGTGGCTGACACTACTCCTAGGAACCTCATCAGCCAGTCCTTCCCTGGTATCCGAGGGAAAGGTTTTTAGGAGTTTTTAATAAGAGGATCCCTTCCTAGACATTTTAACTCCTCATCATGTTGACCCAATCCTCTTGTAGTCCAGCTTTGTGGGTTTCGTGCCGGGCCTGGTGGGTGAGAGATTAAATGTCATCTATTCATTCATCAGACGTGGAGTGAGGGGAGGTGGCATCGAGGCTCAGAGCACGTTAAATACCTCCTGTACTTTTTAGTTTCAACACTTTCATATTCCCAAGGTGGTGGGTGGAGGTGGGAGGGGAGGATTCTGTAGTGAGTGTGGCAAAAACAGTTTTGGCTGATTCTTCACAGGTCTGCATAGATGCCTATGTGAGTTTTGTAGGGCTTCCATCACAAATTACCACACGCTGGATGTATTCTCTCTCTTGTGGATGCCGGGAGTCCAAAACTAAGGTGTTGGCAGGTCCCTGCTCTCTCTGGATGCTCTGGGGGAGATTCCGTTCCATGACTTCCTCTCAGTTTCTGGTGTTGCTGGAAATGCTTGGCCTTTCTCGGCTTGCAGATGCATCCTCCAGTCTCCACGTCTGTCTTCACGTGGACTTTTCCCTGTGTGTTTTTGTCTGTTTCTCTTTTTACAAGGACACTAATTGTTCTAGATCAGGGGCCACCCTGACGACAATTACATCCTATTTCTAAGTAAGGTTATATTTTAGGTACTGAGTGTCAGAACTTCTCAATATTTGATATCCTTTTGGGGGACACCATCTTTTGGGGAACAGAGGCTGGCAGATGTGGCTGGCATCCACTGTCTTAAAGCTCCTTTCAAAACCAAGACAGACACAATTACATTCTCTTCATCTTCAGATTTATCAAACTTATTGAATCTGTGGATTTATATTATAATTTTCATCAAATATGGAAAAATTTTCTTCTTTAGTTTGTCAAAGATTTTTTCTATTCCCTCTCTCCTTCTGGGATCCCAGTTACATGTAAATTAGGCCACCTGAAGTTGTTCCGTAGCTCACTGATGCTTTGTTTATATTTTTCTGTTTTACTTTTTCTGTATTTCCTTTTTGAATACTCTGCTGCTATAATTTCAGGTTCACTAATCTTCTCTTCTGCAATGTCTAATCTGCTGTTAATCTCATTCAGTGTATTTTGTTATTCTTAAACATTATAATTTTCATCTCTAGAAATTCTACTCAGGTCTTTTTTATATTTTTCATGCCTGTATTCTCTTCTCTGACCCTTTCTGTCTTTCCTGTGCTGCTCTGTCCTCACTGTCCTCCGTCTTGTGCATTTTAGGCACTTCCCAATGCTGTCTCATTAACTAAAAGTATCAGCCAGGTTGTGCATGTATGTCCTTCTTTCTGTATCACAGCCTGGAGACTTTCTACAGGCAGTAAGTTGGGGGCATCACAGAATGCACTTATTTTTTTTTTTTTGTTTCTCAGGGATCTCTGTCCTTCACTACCCCAAATCCCCTGTCTTTAAAAAGATCATTTATGCATTTTGTCTTTTTAAAAATTGTTTAAAGTATGAGGGTGTGTTAATAGGGTTCTTCAGAAAACCAGAACACACAAATACATACACACATAAATAAAGTTCTTACCTCATTTGCTATATATTTATATATTCATGTGGCAGATCATAGGATTTATTAGCCTCCATAATCACATAAGCCAATATCTTATAATAAATCTTTATATTATGACTATTACACGGTATTGACTTGCATAATTATGGAGGCTGAGATCTTCCATGATCTACTGTCTATAAGTTGGAGACCTAAGAAATCTGACGATACCGTTGGAAGGTGTGACTACTGGAGAGCTGATGGTATAGATTCATGTTCAGGTCTGAAGGCCTGAGAACCAGCATACTGAGGGTAGAAGAAGATTGATGTCCCAGCTCATAGCCAGGCAGCATTAATTCAACTTTCTTCTGTATTTTCATTCATGCAGGCCCTCTCTACCTTGGGTAATGTCTGCTCTCACTGTAGAGGGCAATCTACTAAAATACCCCGATGGTCACACCTAGAAGTAATGCTTAACCAAGTATATGGGCATCCTGTGGCAAAGTCAAGTAGACATGTGGTATTAGTCATCACAGAGGATAAATACGGTCTCAGTTACTCCATCTTGGCTGGAAACAAGTTGAAACTATTCTGCTTTAACACATACACACACACACACAGAATGTACCTATGTATACACATATGGGTACACAGATAATTGAGTGTATTTGTCACTATTTCTTGAGACTTCAATCTTGGTTCATTGCTTTTTTCCCTTGAGGGACATGGTGTCCAATACAGTAGCCACTATCTACATGTGGCCATTTAAATTTAAATAAATCAACATTAATTAAAGTTAAAAGCCTACTTCTCAGTTGTTCTGGTCACATTCAAGTGCTCAAGAGCCACATGTGTCTAAAGTCCACTGTATTGGACTGAGAAGATACAAAAATTTCTATCACAGAAATTTATATTGGTCAATGCTGCTTTATAGTTTTTCCTTGAAAGAACTAATTCAAACTTATGACTGTATTTGGCACCTATTCTCTGAGTAACCTCATATCTATATTTTCATTGTAAACTTTTTTTCAGAGTTTTAGACTTGCATATCCAACTGTCCGTGTATCTGTCATCTGTATATCTCCATTTGGCACCTCGAACACATTTTGTCTCAAACTGAACTCACTAGGGTCCTTCCCTGACCAATTACGTTCCTATTCCTTCTCTCAGTAACTGGAACTGTCCACCCCCACCCATTTACTCAGGACAGAAAGCTAGGCATTTTCTCTCCCTCTATGTCTAAAGTTATCAGCACCAAATTCTGTCATCTTGAAATCTCTAGCAGCTACATCCTGTACTATTTTATACCTGTCTGCATCTTAGTTAAGGTCCTCTTTGCTTTATACCTCAATTCATGCATTTGGTATTTCTCTTTCCAATTTCCTATCCTTAAGAAAGTGATTCAGTGCTACCTACCTTCAAAAATATAGAAGTACAGTTCTACTAAGCTCTCAGAAGGAAGGGAACCAGACTTTTTGTTAAATATGACTAATACCTATGAAAGACTATAAGAAGATATCTGCTGATTTTTCATACCTTGGAGTTTGAGTTGATTTTACTTTCTGTTATAGATCTGGAAAATGGATTTCCTTTTCAACTATTAGTCTTCCTATGTCTAATGTTGCTGATCCATGGTTTGCTAGCTGGTGTGTACAATCAAATTGTTATCACTTTGTTGAGCATGGTGGGACTCTAACCATTCTATTAGAAGAAACAGCTGATATTATTTGATATTCAGGTATCTTCCCTAGAGAATTTTAAGTTGATCCTTCAGCACTTGGCACAGTACTTGAAACACATAAGTATTTAAAAATATTTATTGAGTGAATTAATGTGCTCTGCATATTAAATATGAAGTATCTTCTTCACTCAATCTTATTGTAATAACAGAGTTTTTTTTAAGTAATAGGATTTTTAAAAAAGACACTCCTAGAGAAAAGTGTAGAGGGATTAAAATATTCAGACTTATAGTAGAACCTCCATAGTTGACCACCTCCTTAAGTTGACCTAATTTTCCTAGATGGGACCTGCACCATATGTATGTATCTGGATAATAGCCCTAGTTCTTTATGTTGACCACCTCCAGTTTGCTACTGTCCCTTGCATGCTCCACTTATGGTAGTTCCACTCTATTACTTCAAGGGGTAGATTGGAGGGAAACAGGAGAATTCTTAACTCTCTCTTTAGCCACTTCACTATTATTTGACTTGCTACCCAAAGCAATGTTTTTAATTTAATAAATCTGATGACATGAAAATAATAACAAAAATTACCCAAACTCCAAAATAAAACTAGAATAAATTACTAGGGGTAGCTGCATTATGGACTGCCTATATAGATGGGGACACAGACAATTTATGAAGTTAAGATTATAGCTGGATAATAGCCCTAAAAGGGGAATAATGGAGGACAAGAGGAAGAAATGATGTAAGCAGTGGGAAAAGTATACTAGTGGTTGCAATGACTCAACTTTGTCATTATAATCAGGTAGTCACAGACAATATGTAGACAAAGAAGTATATCAGTAAAGCTATATCAAGAGAGAAATAGCCTCCAGAATGGGTGAAAATCTTCACAAACCATACATCTGACAAATGGCTAAAATTCAGAATCTACAAAGAACTCAAACAAATCTGCAAGAAAAAACCCTAAACAGCTCCATTAAAAAATGGGCAGAAGACATGAGCAGAAGTTTTTCAAAAGAAGAAAGACAAATGGCCAAAAACATATGAAAAAATACTCAGCATCACTAATCATCAGGCAAATGCAAATTAAAAACACAGTGAGATATCACCTTCCCTGTTGAATGGCTTTTATTAAAGAGTCCAAAAACAGGCCAGGCATGGTGGCTTATGCTTATAATCCTAGCACTCTGGGAGCCTGACGCAAGTGGATTGCCTGAGCTCACTATTTTGAGATCAGCCTGAGTTAGAGTGAGACCTCATCTCCAAAAAAAAAAAAAAAAAAATAGGTGGTGTTGTGGTGGACACCTGTAGTCCCAACTGCTAGGGAGGCTGAGGCAAGAGGATCACTTGAGCCCAAGACTTTGAGGTTGTTGTGAGCTATGAGCCATAGCACTCTACCTGGGATGATAAAGGGAGACTCTGTCTCAAAAAAAAAAAAGTCTAAAAACAATAGATGATGACATGGATGCAGAAAGAAAGGAATGCATATACAATGTTGGTGATACTGCAAATTAGTACAACCTTTATGCAAGAGAGTATGTAGATTCCTCAAAGAACAAAGAGTGGAACTACCATTTGACCTAGCAATCCAATTGCTAGGTATCTACTCAAAAAAAAAAGAGGTCATTTTATCAAAAAGACATCTTCACGCAAATGTTTACAGCTGCACAGTTCATAATCGTAAAGATCTGGAATCAACACAAGTGCCCACTAATTCATAAGTAGATTAACAACATGTAGTATGTGTATATCATGGACTCAGCTATAAAATGGATCAATTAAGGTCTTTTGCAGCAATTTGGAAGGAATTGTAGATCATTATTCTAAGTCGGGTGTCTCATAATGCAAAAAAAAAACACTACATGCGCTCTCTAATAAATTGGAACTAACTGATGGGCACACAAGTGCATAGAGGGAAGTAAAAGTTATTGGAAATCAAGCAGGGGAAGGGGGCATGCAAAACCTAACCTAACAGGTGCAATGATGAAGGGCATATTTAAAGCACTGACTCAAGCCATGTAACAGAATCATTTGTACCCATGTAATATTTTGGAATTAAAAAAAATTGGGCAGTTGGCTGAATTTGGCCCACATACTACCATAGTTTGCTAACCTCTGTTTTAGAGGCAGGAAAAGATTACAGTAAAGGTGGCAGCAATCTAGGACTCTACCAATCGCTGAGTGAAGCAGAGAGGTTTTTTGCTCCCTGTGCTATGATGTTCTTGGCTCCATGTGATGGCTCTAGCTATGCTGGTGTGAGCTTCTGAGGCCACAACTGCGGGTTTCCACCAGGTACAGGGGACTGAGCATACCCTTTCTTTGGGGGAGAGAAATGTGGCTAATAAATTCAGTTAAGTCATTAAATATTTCAACTAATATACCTAACTTTGAATATGTTATACGAAGGTAAATTTATTTATCACCAACAGCCCTTCTACATCTATAGTTTATGAGTATCTTGAGCCAGGCCAGCATCAGTCTAGTTGCCTTGATGTCTATTCTTCTGTCATTTTCCTATGGTCTTGCAAGGGCTCCATAGCCTCCCTCTGGTACATTTTTGGGTCTGTGGCTATCACCATAAAATTCATTGCTTGAACTCATTCTTATTTATTAATTTATTTTTTGAGACAGAGTCTCAATCTCTTGCCCCAGGCTAGAGTGTTGTGCTGTCAGCCTAGCTTAGAAGCCTCAAACTCCTGGGTTCCAGTGATCCTCTTGCCTCAGCCTCACAAGTAGCTAGACTACAGATACCTTATACAATGCCACCTAGGTTTTCTATTTTTAGTAGAGACAGAATCTTTCTCTTGCTCAGGTGGGTCTTGAATTCCTGAGCTCAAGTAAATCTACCCACCTCAGCTTTCCAGAGGGCTAGGATTATAGGCATGAGCCACTGTGCTTGGCTTGAACTTCTTTTTCTTTCTTTCTTTTTTTTTTCTTAATTTCTTGTTATTTATTTATTTATTTTGAGACAGAGTCTCACTTGATCCCTCTGGGTAGCGAGCCATGGCATCATAATTCATAGTAACCTCAAACGCTTGAGCTCAAGCAATCCTCTTGCCTCAGCCTCCCGAGTACCTGGGACTATAGGTATCAGCCACAGCGTCTGGCTATTTTTTAGAGATGGGGTCTCACTCTTGCTCAGGCTAGTCTCAAACTCCTGAGCTCAAGTGATCCGCCTGCCTTGGCCTCCCAGAGTGCTAGTTGAACTCATTCTTGATGTGCTCTTTTTTTCTTGGGCAGATTCTGCCTGCTCTATCTTTACTTGGGGCAGCATTTCTCCTCTCTCCTGATCACCTTTTTCTTCCTCCTACTATTCTAACTCTTTAAGTTGCCAGCTGGCAGATGGCTCCCATCATCCATACCCTTGATGTTATT
Source organism: Perodicticus potto (assembly GCA_963574655.1). Taxonomy (NCBI): domain Eukaryota; kingdom Metazoa; phylum Chordata; class Mammalia; order Primates; family Lorisidae; genus Perodicticus; species Perodicticus potto. The sequence goes on from CAUYRH010053153.1 coordinate 37,029, forward strand.
TCTATCATCTCTATGCTGTTTTCTCTTGGTACTCACTTTAGGTAGTCTTCCTCGTCCTTCCTGCCACCCCCACCCCCGCCACTGCTTAGAACTTGCAGGTATATAGAGAATGGTCCTGGGGCCCTGTTCTTAACAAACAGTAAATGGTCATCTCTTTCCCTCAATATAAACTACAGTTTTGGAGTAGAATATCTGGGCTACAAGGGCAAAAGAAAGACTCTCCCTACTGCCCTGATCTCTGGACTATTTCTCAAGGCAACCTTGAAAGATGAGAAAGATCAAAGAGTTTATCAGCCCCCTGGCTGTGAGCATCCCTAGAGAGCTGTTTACTTGTGATTCTTTACTGCAGTCTTACAGCTGCTCATCTCTCTGATGCTCTCTTGCAGGGTAGATTTAGGAAGATAAGATGTTCTAATGCAGTGATACAGAAGCCTGGTAGAAGCCCCCAGAGTCTTGGCTTGTATCCTAGAGAATATCATGCTGTGAGAATACTTCTGCTGGGGCTCTGGGGGAATATTATGTAACCAAAGAAGGCCTTAATGGAGGTGGAGGAGACATTATTGTCTGGAATGGTGTGTTGTGAGATCTTAAATATGTTCACCAGGAGAGTCTCCTCTACTTATATTATTTATTTGGGTGCTTGTGTCTTTGTATACACTAAAATCACATGGTGTCTTAGTTGTGAACATAAACAGTGGAATAATAATAATCATGAAATATTAACCAACCTTTTCATTCTTGTGCTTTGGAATATTTCATGTATGGGAAATGTGATAAGAGGTCCATAGCATATGTCTTAGATAAGACTGGAAGAAAATATGTTACAAATGTACATTTTTTTTCTTTTCTTTCTTTTTTTTTTAATTGTTGGGAATTCATTGAGGGTATAAGAGACCAGGTTACACTGATTGCATTTGTTAGGTAAAGTCCCTCTCACAATCATGTCTTGCCCCCAAAAGGTGTGTCACACACCAAGGCCCCATCCCCCCTTCCCTCTCTCTGCTGTTCCTTTCCCCCACCCCTCCCTCCTTCTTTCTCTCTCTGCTCTCCCATTTCCTCACCCCCACCACGTCATTAATTGTCATTAATTATCCTCATATCAAAATTGAGTACATAGGATTTAGGCTTCTCCATTCTTGTGATGCTTTACTAAGAATAATGTGTTTCACTTCCATCCAGGTTAGTGTAAAGGCTGTAAAGTCTCCATTTTTGTTTAATGGTTGAATAGTAACAAATGTACATATTTTCATCAGAAGATATATGAAATAGGCTTTCTGAGACTGATCCCAGAATATGACCAAAAAGAGAAATGGCAAGAACTGAAGCTGCTCTCTCATTCTAATGTTTAGAAATGAGCTCTAGAGCACAAAGTTCCATGCATGTTCATCTTGCTAAGAAGCTATGATTGTTCCACGAAGAGTTTGTAAACCTCTGCCCTAAAGTATTCTCCTCCGTCTTGGGGATGGGGTAAGGCTTTATGTGTGTTGCATTTCCAGTGTTGATCTCAGAACTTCATTTCACAGTTCTTAACTTGAAACTCGGGTGCCATGTTGTAAGTGTTTGATTACTCATTAAGAATGAAGAAAAAATTAAATCACAACAAGTCACTAGAGTTCTATATTTTATTTATATTTAGAAGCATTCAGGAATAGGCAATGAGGACTCATGGGAGATTGTAATAGAGAATCCTGTGAACTCAAGGCCTCAGGAAATGGGGAGGTCCCTCAAAGGGCACCTACTGTTTGTGGGTTTGGTCTCATATGGTAGGTATGGGATGGAGCCTTTTCCTAGAGTGGAGTCTAATCCAATCTTCTAATGGGACTTTGGAAATCTACAAAGAGCACTGAGGGTTTGGCAGGTATCTAATTCTTGTAAGAATCATAGAAGAAGCCCTTGGGGTTCTTACGCTCAGATCTGTCCACTTAAGATATGCTTCCATGTCTAGATGGAGAGCTTTGGTCAGGCCTTCCCATGAGGTGAGGGTTTGCCTATGATATGAACTTCAGACTGAGTAAGGCAAAGAGTACCAGTCTCACAAAATAATGAAATGACAAGAGAACTGAACTCTTCTGGTCCTAGGGAGTTTTTAGGCTTGGTCCTGCCACTTAGGAGTTGTGAGACCTCAAACAATTTGCCTTCCTGGGCCTCACCTTTCTTCTTTACTTTAGAAAGTGAAGAAGTTGTATTCCATAGTTTTTGAGATACTTTCCTACACATATAGGAAGTTGATGTTTGAAAGAATAACTAAAATCCACCCAGCAAGGAGAGGTATGACTCCTTCAAAAAGGTCCCAGAGGATCACTGGTCATTGTGGCCCCTGATGAGCACCCTTCCTTTGCTTTTCCCCTCTCCTTTGCTTTCTTAGATGTTAGTTGAATTATATGGTTTTTTTTTCTTTAACGCTTAAATGTGGAGAACGGTTGAACAGATGTTCCCTTCTCAATCTCCCAAATTTATGGCTTTGTATGAGTTGGGTTCTTATGGTCAAAACTTACCAGTCATCCCTCATGCTATAGCCTGTATCAGAATTTTTCATGAAGCTGGTTTCCTCCGTTTTTCATCTTTTTCTTTTACTAGGGAAGCTTACATGCTGCCAATAGGTCTAACCAAAGCACTAAGTACAAAAGGACCTTTCAGATTAGGCATAGCAAACATGTGACCCATGGGCTGCCACTCCTTACCCCTACATATGACAGACACAACCTCAAAACATTCTTCAATATACAGTACTCCACCAATCATTCCCAGTTAAATTTGGCTTGAGACATTAAACTCATTTGCCATCCATATTCTCTGTTTAAAGATTGCAATGATGTCTCTGACTTAAAAAAGAAAAACTCGTCTGTATTCCTAAAACGTACTGGTTTCTTGCCACAGGTAGCTTAGCCCTCCATAACTTTGACTATTTCTGGTATTTCCATCCTACACGGGCATCTTTGTTTTGCTGTTGTCCATGCATCAGAACCACGACTAATGTGGCTGTTAGTCTCTACTTCTTGGGGGAGACATTACTTCTATCAGCATATATCTGTCAAAGACCAATTACTATTTATTTGTAGCAGCCGGTGGGAAAAAATATGTTGCCAAGTGGTTTCCATGGTTTCAGTGACCTCTAATGAGATGTTTCATTATAGAAAGGTAGTGGTTTCAGTAGAACATGGTGATTATTCTGTTATGTAGATTGCAAATGTTTAGTATTCAGATACTGTATACCAATAAAAATACCTAAAGTCCTTTTTTTTTTTGTATTTGGAAAAGTTCCCAGTTATCATTTTAACATTATTAATAGATCATAATCTTTTTCTTTTTTTCAGGGTGGAAACTCAACTTAAGGTTGATTCTGATCCTTACTTGGAATCAAGCCAAGAAAAAAAAACAACCATTCTCAAAAATTTTAGTACAAGAACAAATGCAGCATTCAAAATGTCAGCTTCTGCGATTAGGTATAACAACAACACTCCCAAACTCAGTGTACTATTAGTCTTTCTCTTTCTTTATAAGCATATATTTGCCTTATGTATGTGCACTTATGTCCCACCACAAAGTATGCTTAAAGATGTTCATTTTCAATGAGTCAGCAGAAAATGAATGGTTGGCACTTGTTAAATTATATTGGAAACAATATCTTCTCCCCACCCAAGAAACATCTTCCCAAAGGCAGTAGAGAAAGAAAATACTTCTATTACTGAATAAGCATGAAACCAGAATGTGATGATTGCAGACAATCCACTAAAAGATTACAAAGACAGAAAGAAATATCACTCTTTTATATAAACATTACACACATGTTTTAAGATTAGTCATAACTGGCTCGGTGCCTGTGGCTCAATGAGCTAAGGCGCCAGCCACATACACCTGAGCTGGCGGGTTCGAATCCAGCCCCGGCCCACCAAACAACAATGACGGCTGCAACCAAAAAATGGCCAGGCGTTGTGGCGGGCGCCTGTAGTCCCAGCTACTTGGGAGGCAGAGGCAAGAGACTCGCTTGAACCCAGGAAATGGAGGTTGCTGTGAGCTGTGATGCCACGCACTCTATCCAGGGTGACAGCTTGAGGCTCTGTCTCAAAAAAAAAGATTAGTCATAACTGATCCTCAAGCAAGAGGAGGCATTTTGTCACACATAATTTGTCCAGACTTTACCTGGTGATTGGAGTGACCATCTGTATCAGCTAATTAAATTTATCCAGAGAAAAAACAAACTTATCTTTTTTGTGCAGGAAGTAGTTTTGCAAGTTGAAGTAGGCGCCTACCCTCCAATAGACACTGGGGTAATACGGATGCTGTTTTCCTTGATGTTTGCACTTCACAGAGATGTCTCCTACCTTCTGGAGAAAGACCTTTCTGGGTCATTAAGTGGACAAAATGCTAGCTGACAAAAGGCCAATCTAGTGTTCAAAAGGATTTATATACATTTCAGAGAAATGAGAAAGTGCTTACAATCCAAACGTTCTAAGGCCTACTCTGAGAAAAAGGAGGGGAAGCAAATCTCTTCCTTTGTATTCAACTGGGAGAATTAAGCCCTATTTTAAATTTGTGCTTGTCTTTACATACCTAAATGCTAGAGAGTTAAGAGGCGGACCCTAAGGAGGTTGAACAAAGTTGTAGGAGTTAAGCTGGTAAAAGAAAAGAATCCTCCAAGACAATGGGAGTCTTGGGCGGAAGGAGGTGGACCAAATCCTGATGCAGATTGCACACGTGCAGATCCCAACACACTCCCTGGCATGAAGAGGTCTGGAGGAAGAAGGAAACTAAAATTCAGGAAATTAAAAGTTGTAGCATCAGGGGTGAGAAGCCAGTTGCAGTGAAGTCCAACCTATCACCCTTTCTGTCCTTGTTTCCTTGCCTATGCACCTCAGCCGAACTTAACCAAATGACTTCTTCTCTCTGATATTTAAAATATTACATTATGTGGTTTCCCTCCATTCTTTCTATGTTTATTCGTCATCCTTTTGTTCTAATTTTTTTTCAAGCGTCAGTATGTTACAAGGCTTTAGCTAAACTTGCACTATTTATTTTCTTAATTCTGAGACTTCTTATTTATAGTCGATTTTTCACCTTATTTTTAACTTTTGTACATTTAAAAAAAATCTGAGCCCACCAGAGAACCTTCCAGACATCTACTTCCAGCTCTTTTTGCATAGCATAGCATTTTCTACCTCTTATTCCCATTTTGAAAAAAATTCCAAAAAACTTCATATGACATTTACTTGAATATGTTTCTTATCCTTTTAATCAGGATATGATATTACATAATACAACTTAATTTTAAAATCTTCCAATTTTGTGAGACACTTTCTTTTCTGGAGGCCCGAGTTGGAATCATTCTTACTTTTCTTTTGATTGTCTTGAAATATAGTTTCCCAGATAGCATATATTCTTGCCTCAGCTAACTTTTTCATTTTTTATCTATTGTAAAATCCAAGGTTATGTGGTTCTTACAAGTTTTTGACATTTTCATTTAACTGATTCTTTATTTCCTGTTAGAGAAATAGTTTCCACATGTTACTTTCTATACTTTCAGAGAGAAATATATTATGGAAAGAAAGCCTAGAATTCCTCAGATAGGATTTTCCTAAATAAGATGTCTTCATTATTGATGTCCCACCTTGTGTGTGTAACTTTTAACTATAAAGTTTATAATCTGTATCAGAGTTTAATAAATTATGTGTTTTCTTAATCTACCATGTGGTCTGTTGTATAATTTTGCAATAATCACTCCTCTCTCCTTCCCCATTTTCCCTGAAATCAAATGCTCTGCAACATTTTTCCACTCTCCAATTTTTATATTTTTCTTGTAAGTGTGTATTTTCCTGACAATGAAATTTACTACACAATCCTTCCAAAATGAGCTGTTTCTAGTGTTTCTGGTTTCTATTTCTTCTGATATGTTCTAGCTGTGTCATCCTACTTTATCTATGGGGTAGATTTACCACTTTCTACCTCTCCTAACTCTTGTTTTAAAGCATTTCTTACCACCCCAAAACTGACACAATGGGCTGAAACTGTCTCCATTTTTATTTTTTCCTGTGATGCCTAGACTAAGGTTTGATACATAGGAACTTGAAAACTATAAATAAATGAGGCAAACCATGATAATCCTAACTGGATACTAATATAGAACTAATACTAGAAAATCATTTTTTTTTGACTTTTCACTTAAGCCTTAATAGAGCAATCAGGCAGATAAAGAAACAGAATAATTAACTTAATAGCAAAAACAGGACAAAGATCCCTAAATCAATTGACAATCAGAGAGAAAGATCAAACAGGACTAACATAGGTATAGGAATCAAGAACAAAATAAAGATGAAAGTAAATTTAGGGTAGAGTGATTTATAAAACAAGCCTCGTTTAGGAAGTCGTTTATAATTGATTATTCTGCCTATAAACCCCTGCGTGAATGATAACACAGCCATAGCACATACGGTTCTTATTCCCCACACACATAATTCTGAACAGAATAATGTCTGATAGCTCTCTGATTTGGGCTTTCCAGTTTCTCACTCCTCAAATATACATTGTGATTTATTTGGATCATAAAGGGAAAAGAAGGGGGGTGCTTTTTCTCCCTCTAGAGAAGGAGGTTAGGAAGATATCCCCCTGGGCTTAAAAAGTATTTTTTAGAAAAAACAAACCGAAATTCTTCCTGGGAATATTCAATGAGTTTAAGGCAATACACAGCAAACACTATGTGGTTTAAACTGGCGATGAAGCGTGTAGGTCCTGCCAACAGAGGTGAACTGTCAACCCATCTTCCAACCAATAGATACACTCCTCCAAGAACTTGTGCTTGGTTCTTCATTATTAATAAAATAATTATTGAAGTACTTTAAATTCTGCAAGACACTTAAGAGAAAATTAGGACATCAATATTGTGTCAAATTAAAATTGCTCACTTTTTAAGAATGTTGTCCTTTGAAAGGTAAAGTTTAATCATGGGCAGTGGCCAGGGAAATATTTTGGGAGTTAAAAGGGTTGTCTCTCAACTGCAAGTCCTACCTTATCCCTAGCTACTGATCTTGCTCATCTATTAGGACAGCTTGGTCTTAGTAAAGAGGTTTTTCTAATTGTAAAAGTAGGATTAAAATGCAAAATGGTGAGAGACAGTTTGTCTGGCCTGTATGATAATGTCCCAGAAGGAGGTAGGGAGGGTGCCTGCTATAAGTGGGTTCAGAGTAGATGATCAATCCAGAGAAAAGGAAACTCGCAGATGTTGGAGGGAGAAATAAATGATCCCACCACTGTGCTCCAGATAGTCCTAAGGGCGCCCTTTGGATGCAACTTTTCTCTGAAGAACAAGTGGGAAACATGCTTTTCAACTCCCCTTGTCTATGCTCATTTCTAGAACAGTCTACCTCTGATCTGTCTTTCTAGGAAATTTGCTTGACTTTCTGGGCCAGGGTAAGTGAATATTTGGTGATTCCACACTTTGACTTACATTGAAGCATATATACCACTATCAAAAAAGTACAAACACATGAAATAATCCTTTACTTGTTAATCCTTATTAACAAGAAGCTTTTGTCTCAGAGACAGGGTATTTTCTTTGCTCTGGGCGAGGACTTTGGAAAAATTGCCACCTTTCTTTTGCTTGGCATTGCTGTAGCTGGTGTATGGATCTGTTGGCAAATGTCTTTATAGACCAGGGGTTTTAGCGATAGCCAGTTTGATCTTTAATTGAAAATCTGGGTGTCCTATGTGCAGATGCAATTTATGCCTTTTTCCATGGAATGATTTCTTTTTGAAGGGAATCTTTAAGATATACCTTTAAACATACCGTCTCCCAACCTTTCTAAAATTCTCATATTTGGACAAAGTCCAAATTTCTTTAAAAATTAGCATATGCTGGACTTATTTAGTTTGTTTATTCATTAAGCAAATATTTTTTAAGCACCCATAACACATTCCTAGACACTCTTCTCTGCACTGAGAACATGGAGATGATCATGACAGAGATGGTCACAATTTTCCTAGATCTCACATTGTAGAAAGTGAGGGGTCTGATGAAGGCTGAAAATGAGCAAGGAAGCTAGTAAATGTACGAATATAATGATGAAATTTAGGATGCAAATGCTCTGAAGAACATAACATGGGCTAATAGATAAGGAGTTTGGGAGGTGGGGTAGAAACACCATTTTGAATTGGGTGGTTCTAGGAAGACATCTTTGAAGAGGTGACATTTGAGCTAAGACTCCACATGACAAGAAAGAGCTAGCCATGTGGAGTTTTGGGGACAGAAAGCCTAAGCAGAGAAATCCTGGTAGATCCTGATGCAGAGTGAGCTTTGTAGGTTTGAGAAACTGAAGGCCCATGTGTCTGGAACTCATAAATCATGGGGAGACTAGAAGGGAATAGGATCCGAGAGGCAGGCTCAGGATGATCTCAGTGTGGGAAATCAGGAGCCATGACTCAGATTGGCTTAGTAGACAATAAGGAAATATTTTATCTCATGTACGATAGTTGGAGATAGAGTGGTTGGTGAAATAGATTAAAGACATGATAAAATATGCAGGTCTCTTTGCTCTGCCATCTTTTGGCAGCTCCTTCATGGTCTTATTTTGGCAGCAATTGGTTTGGGCATTACATTTAAACACAGTGTATGCAGGAGAAGAAAAGGGTCTGTGCCTTGTTTTTAGGATGGAGAATGCATTCTCCAGAAGCAACCTATTTAACTTCCTTTCACATATTATTGGCTACATTTGGCCTTCTGCTCATTTCTGAAAAGAATATTAGTAAGGATGCAGTTACCATGTTTGGTTTTTGCTCAGTGGGTCAGCTACGTTACCTGGGAGTTAATTAGAAATGCAAGAATTGGAAACTCTGGGAAAGGATCCAGTTATCAATGTTTTTACAAGTCCTTCAAATAATTCTGATGTGCATTCATTAAAAATAACGCATTTTAGTATACATTCACGTTAAGAACAACATATAAATTTGTAAGATCTATTGACAATTATGATGTAGCCTTAAGTTTGAAAAAGTCAAGGAGAAATGATCATCAGAACTTCTTTAGGTAAACACAGGCTGGGAGACCTTGGACAAATTTTACTGTGCTTTTGAAGCAAAGGAGAAAAGAAAGTACTTTTTACTTATACCTGGAACACTAAAATGGTATCTAGTCTTTATAAGTATGTGGCGTGGACCAGAAACTCTTTTGGGATTTGAAAAAGCTTGGTTTAACCTCCCACTTTAAGTCCTGAAGCAGTCCTGTACTTTCTCAGAAAGTCTATAACTTCCCATAAGGTTTGTCTTCAGTTTTTCTTTTTTAGAGAAAAATAGAAATTATTTTTTAGATTTAGAGAATTATCTTTAGATTTTACAGAAAAAATGAAAAGAAAGTAGAGAATTCCCCTCACTGCCCCCAATTTCCTAAATTGTTAACACTTTATATGAATGTTATTATAAAATAACATTTTATGTTAGTATGCTATGTTTATTATAATTACAGAAATCATTTGATATATTATTATTAACTATAGTCCATAGGACATTCAGATTTCTTTATTTTCTTCAATTCTCTTTTTCTCTTCCAGGATACCATATTTCATGTAGTTGTGTCTCGTTAGGCTTCTCTTGTGTATGTTGGTTTCTCAGATTTTCTTGATTTTGATGATAGTTTTGAGGAGTACTGATCAGGTATATCGTAGGATGCCTGTGTACTGGAATTTGTCTGATGTATTCTCATGGTTAGACTTTTGGGAGGAAGACCATAGAATTAAACTACCAATTTCTTCAAGGGTACATACCCTCACCATGATTTACAAATATTGAAGTCAGTGTTATCCCCTGGCTCAAGTAGTATTTGTCAGAGTTCTCCTTTATGGTAGAGTATCTATGCTATTTATCTAAAATTCTTTTACATGAGAGATTTATCTCATCTCCCTGTTTATTAATTTATCCACTAATTTATTTGTATCATGAGTTTTTAGACTTATCAGTTGGGTTATAATGCTACTTTATTTTGTGCTTCAGGTGATTGGGAGTTCTTTCATTTGGCTCCAATGACCCTTCACCATACTCCCTTCCTGTGTGTGTCTGTGTGTGTGTTAGCACTTCCTGACTCTGTGGCACTATAAAATGCTCTTGGCTCTTTTGCCTATTTCCAAGTCTTCAAATGAGCCATTTGATAATCAAGTTTGAGAACCACTGGTTTAGGCTAGTCACTTGAATAAAGACTGTATCTTAAAGAAGAAATCATAAAGGCCACCACAGGGATCAGGCCATTGGAAATGTAGGCTGAAGTAAAGAGTCAGATATCACTCTAAGTACAATTAAATGCCACTGGAAGATTTAGTCAGAGGAAAGATACTCTTTGACTTACCTATTCTTGATCTATTGAATGGCGAATGAATTGTAAGGGAAAGCAATTTTAAAAGCAGAGAGACAATTTAGGAGGCTATTACACTTAACCTAGAGAAAACATACAATGGCTTGGCGTAAAGTAGTGGAGATGGAGATAGTAAAAGGTAGCTGGATTTGGAACATGTTTCAGAGATAGAACCCAAAGTATCATCAATGGATTAATGAATGGCACATGGTGATGGGATAGCAAAATAAAGGAAATGAAAGAAACAAATCAATAGTAAAGGAGAAGACAAACGATTCAAAAAATCATGAGCAATAATAAAGTGTGATAGGGAAACTTGAAGAGGAACACGCTTTGGGTTTGAAAGTCAAGAGTTCTGTTTTGGACATGATATATTTGAGAGGCTTGTTAAACAATAATGAGACACATTAAACAGATCGTTTGCAGGTTCACACAATGTGTTGGTAGTTCAGGATTGGAGTTGTAAATTTGGGAATGTTTAACACCTAGATGGAGGTTAGAGTCACGTGATTACATGACTCTACATTGCCTTTCATAGAGAATTTTAATAGAGTAGACAAATGGGTTCAGAACTTTGGCAGAGAAGACAAACACAAGAAAGGAGACTAGAGGTAAGAACCAATAAAGAAAATTGGAGTTTGGTTCATGGAAGCCTAGACAAGTTTTGGACGCTGTTGAGAGACTGAGGAAGACAAAGGCAGACAATTGCCCCATTGACTTTTGGAAGAGGAAGTAGCAGGTAATTTTGACAAGAGCTGTTTCAGTGGAGTTGTGGAAATGAAAATTTCTTTCAATGGTTTCAGAAACACTAGTGAAAGGGATAGCAAGACAAGACAGCAAGGGAATAGAGGAGTTTGAGTCAGGTTTTTTGAAAGGGACAGCCACTCTTCTGGGCAGTGCTAAGATGACATCTGCACCCAGGGGGAGTTAGAGGCCCTTCCCTTTTTTTTTTGACACAGAGTCTCACTACGTTACCCTTGGTAGAGTGCCGTGGCGTCACAGTTCCCAGCAACCTCTAACTCTTGTGCTTAAACAATTCTGTTTCCTCAGCCTCCCAAGTAGCTGGGACTACAGGTGCCAGGCATAATGCCCAGCTTTTTTTTTTTTTTTTTGCTGTTGCCCGGGCTAGGTTCAAACCTGCCAGTCTAGGTGGATGTGGCTGGCACTGGAACCACTGTGCTACAGGAGCCAAGCCCAGAGGCCCCTTTTATATGGGCCATAAGGGATGAACTTCTTGAGGGGCGGTGGGGCTAACCAGATCCTTTGTCTCCCTTGTCTTAGGAGGAGGATGCAGAGGGCTTGTGCCGGGCTGTGTTAGGGTCCCCCCCAACAACTAGATGGTGAGGAAGTAGAGAGAGTGACCATCAACAACTCTTTAGATTAACTTTACTATATGTGTTGTACAAAAAATGAGATAGTAAGTTTAAGGTAATGTAGGCCCCAGGGTTATTTTTTTTTTAAATGAGAAATATTTGAACATGATTGTATGCTAGTGGGAATGATTTATTCAAGAGGGGTAAAGTGATAATGTAGAAAAAGGAGGATTTTTTTTATTAAATTATAGCTGCGTACATTAGTGCAATCAAGGGGTACGATGTGCTGGTTTTATATACAATCTGAAATGTTTTCATCACATTGTTTAACATACTCTCATGGCATTTTCTTAGTTACTGTATGGAGACATTTGTATTCTGCATTTAGTAAGTTTTGCCTGTACCTTTCCAAGCTGCACCATAGGTGTGGCCCCACCAACTACCCTCCCTCCACCCCAACCTCCCCCCTCCTCTCCCCTCCCATATTCTTGAGTTATAGTTGGGTTATAGCCTTCATATGAAACCTTTAAATTAGCTTCATAGTAGGGCTGAGTACATTGGATACTTTTTCTTCCATTCTTGAGATACTTTGCTAAGAAGAATATGTTCCAGCTCCATCCATGTAAACACAAAAGAGGTA
>CAUYRH010053157.1:0-22384 GCA_963574655.1 Perodicticus potto
AGAAAAAAAAAAAATCCTTTTAGCATAAGGACACTTGCACTAGACGGTTTATTGGAGTTCAATTTACAATTGCCAAAATGTGGAAAAGCCTAAATGCCCACCAACCCAGGAATGGATTAACAAGCTGTGATATATGTACACTATGGAATACTACTCAGCCATTAAAAAAATGGAGACTTTACAGCCTTTGTATTAACCTGGATGGAATTGGAACACATTATTCTTAGTAAAGCATCACAAGAATGGAGAAGCATGAATCCTATGTACTCAATTTTGATATGAGGACAATTAATGACATGGTGGGGTTGGGGGAAGGGGAGAACAGAGAGAGAAAGAATGAGGGAAGGGTAGGGAGAGAGCAGAGAGAGGGAAGGAGTGAGGGTGTGGGGTCTTGGTGTGTGCCACAGCTTTAGAGGGCAAGACATGATTGTAAGAGGGTCTTTACCTAACAAATGCAATCAGTGTAACCTGGTTTCTTGTACCCTCAATGAATCCCCAACAATAAATTTAAAAAAAAAAAAAAGATCTTCAACTTCATTTTACTGAGGCCATAGAGATAAAGTCATTTCCCAAGGCCACACAGCTGGGTGGTATCTGAGACTGGATTGCAACACACTTGTTTTCACCCCCTACTTCCAGAGTCTTTTGCTCCATGATCTTTTGTATGCTTCTGGAATTAGAGCCTATGCCTTCAAACTATTAAGTAAGTGTTCCTTTTGGCAGTTTACCATCAGTTCCACCATGGAGTATACAGAGTCTAGTGAAGCACATGTGACTCTAAGCTGGGAATTGCCATTCCTGACATCAGAATTGTGTCCTCAGTACAACCAGGAGGCTCTAGAAGCAATTTCTTCTCATCATCTGGACTCCTGGCCAGGCATGAGGGCACTGAGTAGGTTTTGCCATTCAGAAGTTGTTCTGTCTCTGCTTTCAGATCCCAAAACCTTTCCAGCAACAGCCTCTCAAACATGACCATGTATCTAATTAAAAATATGGATTTTTCTGTTGTAAGCTAAAGCCCAAACATAGCTTCAAAATTTGCTTGACTGAGTACATTTAATATTTAAATGTTCTCATGTTCTCAATGAAAGAAATATTCATCCTTTTTTTTTCATAACCACTTCCAATAAATATTGATGATGGTCTAACTTTAAAAATGGCTATGAACATGAGAGAATAGTCATGTGTGTCTCATTGATTTTCCTAACGGGTCCAAATGGAGCAGGTCAGCCAATTTAACACAACGAATTTTCATTTTGCACAGACTGAATAGGAGAAGGGCTGTGGAAATGAATAATCAATCTCATACCATTCTTAATAATATCTAGCTCACATACAGCTCCTTCCATCTTCTAAGCACTTTACCAACATTAAGAAATGTATTCACTAATACTCAAGGGAGGCCTTTTTGTAATGGGAATGTGAAGTCAACAGGAATGTGAATGGCTGCCTAGAGCTAAAGGACAAGTAAGTGCCACAGTGGAAAGCAGGATAAACTCTGGATTCCCAGGCCCTTTGAGATTCCCTAATCTCCTAAATGCCAGGGGCCCATTTCAAGCCCATGAGGCAAGCATAGTTTTTCAATCTTAGTTTTATAATGCACGAGTTCACCATAATTTTTACAGTAAGAACTACATTTATTACTATTTTTTGAATACCCACTTTGTGCCAGACACTGCTAAGTGTTGGGGATACTAAAAGAAAAAAGCCCCTGCTCTGAGGAAACTAACATTTATGAGGGAGAAGGAGACATGAATCCCTAAACAGCACGCAGTGAAATGGGGCCTCCTCTGAGATGGACAGAGAGGCATGCAGCTCCCGAGAGGAGCACCCAGCACCCATGAAAACCTGCCCTGAGAAGTCGTTGCTTGGCCAAATCCTGCAGGGCAGATAAGAATTGGAGTAGGGGATTTGAGCAGGAGATAAAGACATTCTAGAAAAAAAAGAAAAAACATGGGGGTAGGAAAGCATGAACAGCATTGAACAGTTCCTCTGGGAACTGCAAATCTTCAGTGAGACTGGAGTGAAGAGTAAGACAAGGTGATTCTGTCACTGCAACAGAATGAATTTTCCAAAGTAGCTCTAGTAACATTTCCCATGCTACTTATTCTTCTACAATATGACCTTGCCACTCTCCCCAATCTAGAGGTAGAGCTGTGTCCCTTCTCATTAAATCATAGCAGGCTTATGACTGCCTTGACAAATGGAGTAAAAGAAAGTGATGCTATGTGACTTCCAAGGCGGGGTCAGAAAAGGCAGTACAGCCTCTGCCTTTCCCCCAGACACTTGCAGCACTAATCCCAGCTGGGAAGTCCAATTAACCTGAGGCCATCATGTTGGTGCTCAGCCCTCCGGGCTTTAAGGAAAGGCCACATGTTGGTGTTCAGGTCAGTGGCTGAGGTGCCAGCCAACAACCATCATGAGCTCCAGATGTGAGTGATGACACTTACAGATGATTCCAGCCTCCAGCTGTCAAACCACCTTTCAGCCTGTCGGTCTTCCCAGTGGAAAACAAGCCATCCCTGTGTTGTCCTGTCCAAAGTTGGGACTCACAGAATCCACAAGAATGACAGAATGGTTGACATTTAGAAACAATAGTCACTTGATAGAGTTTCTACTTTTTTCTCAGGCAGTGGAGAACCATTGAAGGGTTTTCAGGAGGAGTGTGAGGTCATCAAGTGTTGTGCTTAGGCTGAAGGGTAGGACCAGGAATCTGTGTGGAAGAAGACCCCTGCTGGTGGTTTCCCTATCCCTTCATTGATAAATCTGGGGCATCCTCTTCCTGTTGCTGCTGATTGGTTTTGTAATCACATTGGTCTCCCTCTAGCTCAGTGATTTTCACTTCTGGCTGCACAGTAGGATCACTAGGGAGTACCAAAAATATCCCATTTCCTGGGCCCCACTCCAGATCAATCCAAACACAATGCCTGGCATTGGTTTAGAGCATTGTAATGTGCATCCACAGTTAAGACTACTGAGCAAATTATTCACTGACTATACAGCCCTAGCTGAGGAAAGTGGTTCATGCTGCAAATCTGAAGCTCAGTTAATGACTAAACTTAAAAATTATGGAATTCAGTATACCCTCTTGTGTTGGTAGAACAGAAAAAGAAGTTTCTAGGCACTAGACATTGGTTACTGTAATGAAACCAAAGGAAAAGTCACAGACCTGAGGCCATGCTATGAAAAAGATATGCGATCACAGGGGACAATTTATGAAAAAAAGAACACTGAGATCCTTTCATCAGAGGGATTGTTTATTTAGACTAGAGAGCTCCTTTCTTTAAAGCTGAGCTTCCCAGCACATTTTGATGGATAGCTCTTCCTACAAACCATATTCCTTTGCACTGACGCTAGTCCAAACCAAAATGAGCTAGTTAAATAGTCACAACTTGCATCTGGGAAACTGAATAAAAGAGTGAGAAAACCTCCCCTGTATGTATGTGTATAGGGAAGAGGAGACAGGGTCAGGGTTATAAGATTGGAAAAGAGTGGACAGGTCAGGATAGTATAGAAAGGGACTGGACAGAGGACAATGAAGTCACGATTGTTTGTTGACACTGAGCAGGTCACAAGGCCTCTCTGAGCTCCAATTTCCTCATTCATATAAGAAGGTAGGATAGATTCAGAAGTCTCTTCCTTAGCATGAAATTATGATGCTTTTGCTATCTTTATTCTTTTTGCTAAAGAAGAGAGAGAGATTGAGAATGAAAGATAATGACAGAGAAAAGCTTGAAACTATGAGTCTATGGTTAGGTACCAGAAGCCTTTATATTTTGCTTAGAGGTTATTATTCTGCCCTGGTCTAGCCATGAGTGCTGATGCATAGCCCCTCATTCCTCTGGCTATTTATTAATCATGTGTTTCTGATGCTTTAACATCTGGGGCCTTGCTGACCCTAAAGAGACTGCCTTTCCCTGGGCTAGCCAATTCCTAGAGATAATAAAGAACTTAACTACAAGCACACCTTTCATAAGCAAACCAATCAGTCCAGAGGCTACACCCCAACCACTTCCTTTGTTGGGCTCTCAACAGGGCTCTTCTTTGCTGGGGGGGGCACTATCTACCTGCTCTCATTACCCTAGAGCAAGGCACAAGACAACTAGGGACAGCCCTTACTCCCCACCACCCTCCTGAAATATTCGATTGAGTCCATCACTTAGCCTGCTTACCCAGCCTCACCCAGAAACCTCAGTAAAGGCTCTTGCCCAAGGTTTCCCTCCTCCCTTGCCTTCTGATCCATGTTGGTGCTTCCCTATGTGGCCCAGAATGATGAAGCATGCCTTCTCCTTTGGGGAACTGTGAGTAACAAACCCTCTTTTAATGGCAATCATCTCCTGGTCTGTTGACCTTGCCATGCTTGAATAATTAAACCCACATTTTAAAACACTATAACTGCAACATTCTCATTTGTAAATCAAAGATGAGAATCACAACCTCCCTTCCAGTGTTTTGGAAGCAATCATTGAAGACAGACACAAATACAGTCCACCAAAGCATACATGCTAAAAAATTATAGAGACATAAAGGCACCTTTGGAAGTCTATATGTTGTGATGGGCTGATCCAGGCAGCTGTCCCCTTGGCCTTAGATCTGTGCAGACTGCAAAGGAAAATTGTCTGTGCTGTCAGCAGATTGGGACAGAACTTGGGGAAGCGAATGTGAAGAAGTCCTCCAGCATGACTCAGCAACCATGGGCAATGTTGCATTGAAGAAACTGACATTAACCCTTCCAAACAAACCCTCCACACTCCACAGTACATATTGTTATCATCACAGTAGAGCCTTATGCTGAATTTGTATCAAAATGGTGCACTGATATTAAATGAAAGGGACCTACAGTCTCATTTCAGTCTCCCCATTTTGGTAGCTTGCACAGCAGGTTTAATTTCACAGCTTTTAGTTTCATGACATTCAAATACCAACAATTGATAGGGGAGAGGGGCAAGACCCAAATTTATTGGAAATATCAGTCCCTGTAAAAAGTCCTGAAGGGAAACTAGCCACTTTGTAAAAGGTCACCAGATAAATAATTGCCTTTTGAATTGGGATGAATTCTGTTGTCATTAAGCCCCAGCAGTGATCCAATATGCTTTAATATGTCTGCTAAATGCTGGGAGACAGTTTTGCAATCACAGTCACAGAGACAATTAAAGTCAAGCAATTGTACTTGAGTCAAAAGGCTTTTTCTTTTCCTTCCTCCCTCTTTTTTTATTCATAAGATGAAATGTTATCCATTTCTTAACTCCAATCCTCCCTTTTTGCACTGATAATCATTTTATCCCTGTGAACACAATCCATCTGGAGCTTAGTTCCTCAGGCCTATCTCATCTCTCATTCCAGCTTGCCATCTCCCCACCTCCACTAGCAGAGAGAAGAACAGTTGTACTCACCAAACAGTGAGATCTTTCTAAACTGTCCTTCTAGTATTTGGCTTCTACGGACTGAATTATGTTCCCTCAAAACTCACATGTTGAAGCCTTAACCCCCAATGTGACTATATTTGGAGATAGCCCATAAGGGTGGGTAATAAGGGTGGGGCTCTGATTTGATAGAGTGTCCTAATAAGAAGAGACATAGGGGAGCTCCTCTCTCTGCCATTTCATGCCACAGTGAGAAGGCAGCCCTCTGCCAGCCTACAAGAGAACCTTCACAAGAAACAAAACCCTACTAGACCTTGATCTCAGATTTCCCAGTCTCCTCAACTGGGGAAAAATAAATGTCTGATGTTTAAGCCAAGCAGTCTGAGCTAGATGGTTATGAAAGTGCAAGCAGACTACAGTGCCCTTTTAGAGACAGCAAGAAAGAGATCTCACTTCTTCCAGAGCAAATCCTTATAGCTGGAACAGACTGTGGACACAGTTTGGCCAGCAGAGATGTGGGATGACTTTGCTGACTAAGTTTCATGCCCGTAGAGAGGGAGGCAATTGTGTTCCCTTGCAGCCACTGGGGCAAAGGGAATGGGCGAGGACAGACAAAGGCATGAGACCTCATCTAAAGAGGGTGCTAAGTCCAAAAGCTCTTGTAATTAGGCATTCTGTGCCTGGATGGAGCAGTCTTTTTTCAAGAGTTCTTTACATTAGAATGAGGAAAACAGTGTGTCAGCATAGTGCATGTCTAAGTAATGGAGCTAAATGAAATATTGACTGGATTCACTTTCCCCTTGAAAGCTGGTCATAGAATTACTGGAAAAAGTGGTCAGTCAAGCTCACTGACCCATGACCTGGCTGCTTCAGGTTGCTTTTCCACTTCACTAAATGAAGTTAATCCACCCCAGTACCTCCTGGTGAATCGTTCATTAAGATGTGGTGCTCAGGGAGTTCTTGAGTGGATCTGAGCCAATAACCAAGTAGTGTGCATTGATTGGCATGTCCCTCAACATCATAGACAAATCTTCTGGACTTGGAGATGAATGACTAGAAATCAAAAATGAATTCATTGAAGAAGGTTTAACTTTGCTTAGGAAAAGCTCCTGATTCTACCACACAAAGCAGAATAACTTGGATAGGAGCGTGTGTGTGTGTATCCTCTTAATTGATTTCCTTCCCAAGATAAATACACATGGTAGAAACCATTTTTTAGTAACTCAACATTTCCAGAGCACTCATTCTTAGCTAGGGGCTTTATATGGTAGTAGCTAATAGTTACTGCGTATTGTGTTAAAAATCATCAAGTGTAGTATTACTTTGTCAGCCTAACAATAGTCTATCAAAGAGTGTATTACACCCTCCCATTTATAAATAAAGAAGCTGAGAGAAAAAGAAGTTTGGGAGATTTGGTAACTTACTCAAGATCATAAAAAAGGTAGTAAGATCAGCCTTCAACCTAGGTTCTTCTGGTTCCAATGCCTGTATTTTGTACCTGTATCTTATTAATCCTTATAGTAACCCTATGCAGTAGGGATTATAACCATAGTTTGTAGACCAAATAAAGTTAATTGCTCAATGTCACGTACTGCTTAGTTAGTAATAGATCAAACCTCACCCAGACCCGAACAATCTCCAAGCCCCTGCACATTTATATCATGGCATATGCAGAAAACACTCAGGACAGTGTTTCCCAAATTTTACTATACAGTAACCATTTGACCCAGTCATTCTATTTCCTAAGTACTCAAAAGAAATGAAAATACAAGTCCACAAAGACTTGTACGCAAATCTGTGTTTTTGGAAGCATTTTTCATAGTAGTCCTAAAATTAGGAAAGAAAACACATTTCCATCAACTAATGAACAGATAACAAAATGGTCTATAATAGTAACAGTGGAAGTTTTTTGGCAAAAAAAAAAGAAAGAAATGAAACATTGGTGTGTGTAAATGTGGATGAACCTCAAAAAAATTACCCTAAATGAAAGAGGCAAGACAAGGCAACACATACTGTGTTACTTCATTTATATGAAATGTCTAAAAAAGGCAAATCTATGGGGGCAGTAGGTCAGTGAATGCCTGGGACAGGTTGGGAAGGAACAGAACTGACAGCAAATGAACAAGAGAGACCTTATTGGGGTAATAGAAATGCTATAAAATGGATTTATGGTGATGGCTGCACAACTGGATAATTTCATTAAAAATTATAGAATTGTACGCTTGAAGTAGGTGAATTATATATGTAAAATATGCCTCAATACAGTTGTAAAACAATTTTAAGGTGCAATTGAATCATCTTGGGATCTTATTAAAATGAAGATTCTGAGTCAGCAGCTTTGGGGCAAGTCCTAGTATTTGTATTGCTAATGAACTCAAGAATGATGCTGATACTGTTGGTCCAAGGACCACATGTTGAGTAGCAAGGCAACAGATGCCCCAAATTCCTGCTTCTCCAATTTAGCTAACCCCAGACCCATTACACCCTCACTTGGGCTTTATTTATGAAGGTGGATCCTTCTCAATATTCTCATTCTTGATTCTTCATTTGCATTAGATCATGGCATGAGTGTGCCAAATCATAAATGAAAATTTTTTTTATTTTTCCCACTTTTTCTTGTTTGCCTAAGCCAGCAGGTGAAATTTTAGTACATCAGACTCCCCAAGGAGCTATTTAATTTGCAGATTCCCTGATCCACCCCTGACATGCTGAAGCAGTAGGCTGTGGCTAGGAAATCTGTTTTTCTAATAAACATTTCAGGTAATTCTTATGCCTGTGGTTTAAGGGTTATCTTATGTGAAATGCTAATCTAAACCAGCATAACTAATAGAAACACAAGGCAAGCCCATACTACTAGAAATTTAGAATTTTCTAGTAGTCACATTTTAAAAAGGAAAAGAAAATGGTAAAATGAGCTTTGTTAATAATAGATTTTATTTAACTCACTAAATCCAATATATTATCATTTTAGCATATAATCAACATAAAATATTATTGGGATATTTTACCTCTTTTTGGCACTAAGCTTTGGAAAGTTGGTGTGTTTTTCAAACTTATCCCACATCTCAATTCAAACTAACCATATTTCAAACACTCACTTTTGAGCAGCCACCCCAGACATTTTGAATCATAAACTCTGGTGTGGCCCAGAAATTTGTACTCTAGCAAGCCCTCTAGGTGATTCTGACATTCACTTGAGTTTGAAAACCTCTAATCTAGACTATTGTTTCTTGAACTTGGCTACATTAGAATCACTGAGAAACTTATAAAAAATGCTTATGCATGAGTCTCAGCTCCAGGAATCAAAGATTTTTAAAAGGGCTTCCAGATGATTCTCACATACAGCAAAGTTTAAAGCTACTGCCCACCATCTTTCATAGATTCCTTCCTCATCATTAGCTCCAAAGTCGGTTCCTGGTTTCTTATTAACATTTTCTGTAAAATTTCAGACTTTTCTCACCAAACTCTATTTACAGGTTTCTTATTTATTTGACTTTGAGTTTTTAGACAAAAGTAACTCTTTTAGCCCATTTCTGCAATTCCCTTCCTAAAAGGGAAATCTCTTCTTAAAATCCGCATCTTTTAGTTTCTCTCACATGCTTGTTGGTCCCAAGGGGTTTGCCTTACTCAGTAACTCTCATCCCTATCTCACCTCCCACATCCCCCCAAGTGCCCCCACTCACCTTTTTGGGAGCGTTAGTCTGCTCATGGCTCCATCCCACTGCAAATGTAATCCAGAACTTTGGACATTATCTGTGACTTCTAATTGAGCTCTTGCCCTCTCTTGCCCTAGAAGCCCAAATCTCCTTAAAAAGCTTCCTCCAAGGAAAGAGAGTAAGGACAGAAACTCATCCCAGGAACTCCTTCTTTTTTTCACCACTGTTAACAGTTTCCATTCTGGTAGATCTCTGTTTCCGCACACCTTTGGATTCTGGTAGCTCATTGACAGAGGAGGACTCTTAGGGCAGGTCACTTACTTATGTGTGGAAGGCATGGAGGAGAATTAAAAATGTCTTATGTCTTAGATTGTTCATGAAACAGCAGCTCTTCGGCACATGTGTGTGGAGCCCACACAAACAACATGGGTCGTGTGTTTACGTACATGTAACTATGTATAGTTGAAGCACCCTCTAGTGGAACACCCAGGGAAGATCTCATTTATTGAAGAAAACTCACCCTCAAAAAAAAAAAAAAAAATTGAAATCTTACCTGGCAGAGCATCGTGAGAAATGAGATCACAGGTTTGCGATTTCTTCGTGGTCAAGGCAGGGGATAAAGTGGAGCAGGCTGACCCAGTGTCTGCCAGGGCCTTATGGGTGAGGAAGGGCTACGGACTGAGCTGGCCTCTCCTCAAGACCTTGCATGAAGGTCTTTGCTCTCCTGCAACCTAAGGTGTAGGAAAACACTATTTGGAGGTTACAGATGCTGCAAAGGAAGTTTTTACAGATTACCATGGGTTCATTTCAGTTCAAGAAACTGTCCCTTCCAGGGCAGTGCCTGTGGCCCAAAGGAGTAGGGCGCCGGCCCCATTTGCTGGAGGTGGCAGGGTCAAACCCAGCCCCAGCCAAAAAAAACTGCAAAAAGAAAAAAAAGAAAGAAAGAAAAGAAACTGTCCCTTCCAAATCAAATTTGGGGGGTGGGAGGAGAACAGGGATGGATTATTCACTATTGGGATAACTGGATGGCCATCAGAAAAAGGAAAAATTTGGAGCCTTACCCTACTGTTTTACACTAAATAAATTCCAAACGGAAACACAAGAAAGTGGAGATAATTTTGCGGTGGGGAATACCTTGCCAAATGTAACTTCAAATTCATAAGTCATTTAAAAAAAAAGAAATCTTATTTATAGAAATAAAAATTTTCCACATGGCCAAATGAAAACGCCATGAGCAAGGTGAAAAGACAAATAGTACACATGGGGGAAAACGCAACAGACAGCACAAAAGGATGATTTCTTTAATCTGTGAGGTTTTCCTACAATCAATAAGCCAGAGAGCAAGCAAAGTAAAATGGACAGTGGATGTGAACAGACGGGTCACAGAAATAAAAAGAAAATATTATGCTCTTAAACCTGCAGGATGATGTTCAGTCTCATTCATAGGAATTTTTTTTCAATATCAGAGAATAGGATCATACCCTGTGTACGGCATACACAAGGAGACAGGCTGAGTCATATGTGGGAGTGGGGTAAAATTGGTACCCTGTCCGTGAAGAGCAGAGTACCAATTGTGATAGCTGTCAAAATAAACACATAGTACACACTGACTGAGCAAATCCACTTGTGAAAATTTATAGATAAGCTCACAGATGTGTCAAATGAGGTGGACACGAAAAAATTCATGGCAGCATGGTTTGTATAAGCAAAATCCTAGGAATACTGTAAATGTCTATCAATAAGGGGCTGGTGAAATAAACCATGGTACATGCAATCCCTAAAATACCATTGTGCCATCCCAAGATGTCACTTCTCTGTGTAAAGATGTAGATTGATCTTCTACACATATAAAATAAAAAAGCAAGTTGAGATAAGGATGTGGAAATTTTCATTCCTTTACCTTTTTAAAAATGAGGATCTGTGGTAGAAACTCATCTCGGGTATTAGAATGAGATGGTGATATTTTGGGATCTGGGAATTAATAAACCTTTGTTTTATTTTTAATTCACTGGTTTAAAATTATCATAGGGGGAATACAGGAATATGATGAAAGAACAGTTAGTTTTTGTGTTACATTCATGTAACTTATATTAATATTTCCTCTGCATTAGCTGCTTGCAAGCTCAGAGGCACAGTAGTAGCCCACTTCCTATTGTATAGCATTTTAGGGAATGCATATTTTGTTCCAGACTAACTCTTGACTTAGTCCTATTTTTTTTTAGAACTGTTAGAATCTTACTTTCCTATAAAGTGCTTCAAAGTTCATCTTATAATGAGAGAGTGCTACAGACAGCATTTGTGTCCCCCCACACAGTATGTAGAAATCCTACCCCTTATTGTGATGATACCAGGAGGTGGGGTCCTTGGGAGGTGATTAGGTCATGAGCAGAGCCTATCGAAGAGGGATTAACGCCCTATGAAACAGACTGCAGAGAGTTCCCTCCCTTCTTCCATTCACGTAAGGACATGGTGAAAAGACCACAGCCTGTGAACCAAGGACAGGCCCTCACTAGATGTTGAATCTGCCACCACTTTGATCTCAGACTTCCAGACACCAGAGCTGTAAGATTTATTTTGTTTATAAGCCATCCAGTCTATGGTATTCTGCACAAAGTAAGACACATAGTCATATCTTAAAAGAAATATGGACAAAAAAGCAAAGTGAAGAAAGAAGTTTATACTATTTCATCATAGTACATGCACAGACTATCACTAGAAGATTGGTAACTCTGGTCTCTGGCAAGGGTTGGGGAATAGAGGTGAATGGTAATCTCAATAATTACCAGTAACTAATTAATAATAAACTACAAAGTAACTCCTGAAAGTTATTTTATGCCATATGTATATTTTAAAAACTTATGAAGTGAACTTATGAAAGTGAAGACTTTAGCTCTAAAGAGCTACCTGATTGCTATGAGCACCACTCTCCTGGTTGCTGCTGTTTTACCAGCAGGAAGTGGTATGAGTGAGGAGAAATTGACCTACAGTCACCCACTAAGTTGCTGCTGCAAAGTGGACCCACCAGTTTTGTTTACTGTGCCAGAGCTACTAAGATATGTATAAATATTCATACTGTGTTATGGAGAATGAATATCTGACCCATCTTTTATGGTTTACATTTTTTAAAAAACCAATTCGAGATAAATGTCTTTTTTATTTTCCCATATATTGGAAGTGAGATTCTTCACAAAGGAAGGAAAAGAGCTTTCACTTTCATTCTCTACTAAGGCTCACATGTATATAAATCCCCAACATTAATGTATAATACTATGTTCTTTGGAAAGTCAAGTTTATTCAGGTATAATTTATATACAGTTTATATTCATGTATATGTATATATATATAACTTTTACATATGTACCATAAAAAATTACCTTTTTAGGATATAGTTTTAAAAGTTTTGACAAACATACATAAATCACATATAGAATGTTTCCATCACCTCAGAAATTTATTTTGTTCCTCTTTATAGTCAAACCTCTTACTCCCATTTCCTAGGACTCATCAATTGGATTTTGGTTTTATCTTTTGATTTGGGAGCAATTATACACTTACAGAATATTTTCAAAGATAATTTGAAATTATATATCCTTCATCCAGTTTCCCCTGATGTTAACATCTTACAAACCATGGTTCATGTATCAAAGCTAAGAAATTAACATTGGTAAATTACTATTAAGTAAACTGATTTTATTCATGTTTCACCAGTTTTTCCATTGCTGTCATTTTTCTGTTCCAGATCCCATCCTGGATCCCACTGTGCATTTACTTGTCACATTTCCTTAGTGTCTTCTGATCTGTGACAACTTCTCAATCCTCCCTTGTTTTTCACAATCTTGACACTGTTTAAGAGTACATACTGGCCAGATATTTTGTAATTTGTCTCTCACTTTGGATTTGTGTTATACTTTCTCATAACTAGACTGGGGTTAGGGTTTTGTGGATAAATACCACAGAGATGAGGTGTCCTTCTGATAGCATCATACCATGGGACATCATATCCATGAGATTTATCATTGGTAATCATGACCTTGATCACTTACCAGTTCTCTCCAATGTAAAGTTATTTTTTCACTTTTCATACTCTGTCCAGCTCTCCCTTAAGTAGAAGGCAATTAATCTCTTCTTGCTACAATAGAGAGTCTAGGTCAGTTTTCTCCCTGTGCCCAGTCTTTCTCAGTGAGCACCTGGCAAAGTCCCTGGAGAGAGTCTGCATCTCCCTGTGACCTCCTATTGTGAGTGACTCCCTAAGATTGAGTCCTCTTACTCCTGTGGTCTTGTACTGTCTCTACCTCTGCTCAGCTGAGCTAGGGCTTCCCTTCTGTGTCTCTGTGGAAGGTCTTGACTTTTCTAGAACTTCAGGCCATTTGGCTACCTGCAACCTTATCTCTCCAATGGATTCAAGAAGAATTATTACTTTACTGTTTATCAAGCTTTTTATCTGTTGAAGTGAAAGTAACACTCTTGTCAAAGTCTTATGTCCTAGGTGTAAGTGGAACTTGATGTACTGAACTTCGCTGCACAATCTGAAGACATCAGAAAATGTCCTTGATTCTGTGACTCCCAACTAACCTGCTAGGGCTGACATACCCTAGCACACCAAGGCCCATGACTATCTTGAGAATAGTTGGAATCATTCTGAGAAAGAATGATCAGGACCTACTCCAAACAAGAGCTGCCAGCATCTCTCCGTCTCATCGTATCCCTATCTCTCACTCCACACTTGCTCAAGACACCCCTCCAGAGAGGTTACACTTTAGGTTTGTCATGGCACCTGGGGTCATCTGCTCTCATCAAAGCACCTGAGGCCCCACTACAGCTCTCTGAACCAATGAGTGATTTGAGCATGTGCCAGTATTATGAGGTGGCTTCAGTGACAGCACAGCTAACCACAAACACTTACATCTCCGAAAACTTCATTCCATCACACACTCAAATCATTGCTTTATTCATTCACTCAAAAAGTAGCAAATATAGCAGGAATTTTGTGGCAGAAATTATGGTGGTCTTTGAACTCAGCATTTATGTGTTTATAGAAGCAGATAAACAGCAATGATCTTTAAGTGGGTTTCAAGTATACACGATTGACTTCATAATAAAGTTTGTATCTGAGGAACTGTTATAAAGTTCCATTTGAGTAAATGAAAGATTGAAACTCAGAGAAGTTAGATGCTTGCCCTATGATTGATTGCACTTTTGGTATCATAGCCAGGTCTTGAAGTCTTCTGACTCCAAATACAGTGTTGGCTAGATGGCTTTGCCTGTCTTGATTGCAACTATCAGATTGGTAATAAAAGGAGGAAAATGCTCAAAACCAAACATACCCTGTTTAAACCAACAACCGTCCCACCCAAGTATGAGAGACTAGCTTATCCAAGATGATTGGCTTAAGTGGTTTGGATTCAGGCCTAAATTTGTGTATTACTTCATCTCCAGTCCCTCTGCCAGCTCTGTCCTAATCCTCACACTCCAACTAAAGTTCAGAGAATGACCATGGGAACCAGTGACTCAAAGTTACTGCTTTTGGATGAGAGCTGTCAACTAAAGTTCATTACTACTGGCTTCTTAGCATTGCAGAAAAGCCTGACACAGATTTACAAAAGAATGTTTTCAACCTTCTCTGGGAGCCCTAATTTAAAAACAACAGTGTATTGTATGTCTGGGTTAATAAAATGAAACTAGTAGATTAACCACTATGTGTTCACATGAGAGAAAAACACAATTAAATTCTAGAAGTGGGGAGAAGGAGGAGGTTCAGTAAGTCCCCACCTAACGGGTACAATGTAGGGGTATATGGCACACCTCCTGGGTGAAGAACTCAATTACAATTCAGACTTTCCCTTACAAAGTAAGGTAGTCAATATAACCTAATCATAGGTACCCTCATATTAACTCCTCCCCCTAAAAATGGACAAAAAGAAAAACAACTGTGTATAATAGGTCCAGGCTTCTGTACAAGCACCAATACACTGTGGCCTTCCCACATGCTATTCTGCCACTCTGCACAGCCAGCCCAGGAGAGCTGGTACTTGAGCTGCATGGAAAACTCTGGAGCAGATGCTACTCTGAGCATGTTTGAACTTCAGAGAAAATTTGGGCGAGCCTATTTCATTATTCCCAAGCAAATTTACCCAAATACCAGATAAGCAAAACCTTTTTTGATTCAGTACATTGGTCATTGGAGCAAAAATAAAACAAACAACAACAACAACAACAAACTATTTCTCATTCATTTCATCTAGTGGCACCCTTTTTGTAGTCTAATTTTAAAAGAAAAAGGCAGGATCACTATTTCAGGAGAAGATGAATGAGAACAAGAGTTATTGCTCCGTGTTCACGTGGAAGAAGAACCATAATACCCTAAGCTTTCTCTCTGATTCAAAACAAACAAAAACAAATCCTCGGGGGTCAGGCTTCATATTTGGGGATGAATAGTCCATAATCTAGGAGACTTTTAGCAAAATAGATTTGCCAGCTTTCAATTTTTGTCCTGAAGGAAACATTCACTGAGTCAAAACATTTACACTGTATAGGCAAGAGAATGTGTCAGCCTACCCTAAGGTAATGTCACAACATCTTGACAAAGCATATGCCATAAAATTATATCAGTGCAAAAAAAAATCAATGGTTATATTTGTCTGTATGTGTGATACACCTCCACTTAAACTAGTTTCATTTACTAGAATGAAAATTTGGCAAATAAAATAAAAATAAATCACTCCCAATAAAAGCAGAATTCCTAAAAAGTTTATTTCAAATAGACCAGAATATCTTTAAATCCCAATCTGTTATTTCATAGATTGAGATGGGTTCTGACATAAGGGGCATCAAGCTATGCCCTTATCATAACTGTTCTACACAATGAAAACTCATGCAGTGAATTGATTATATTTGCAAGGAACATGTTAGGAATTTTTTTGGGGGGGGGACATAATTTGATACTTTTTTAATTAGATCATAACTATGTACATTATTGCATTTATGGGGTACAATGTGCTAACTTTATATATAATTTGGAATGTTTACATCAAACTGGTTAACATATCCTTCACTTGACTTATTTAATTGTTCTGTTTGCATGCTACTAATCAACATAGTTTTCACCTCATTTACCCAGTTACAGCATTAAGACATTTATGTTCTACACCTGATAGATCCAACTTGTAAGCACTCCAATTTGTACAAATAATCAACACATCAAAACATATAATGGCATAAATGTATGTATGATCTATGTACAAATGACTTAATAAATAAATAAATGAAAAGGAAAAACCTGTAAATAAAATAATTTTTGTGTTTAGACATTTATACTCTACTCTTAACATATTTGACATGTACCCTTGCAATATGCACAATAGGTGATGTCCCACCAATTGCCCTCCCTCCACGAGTGGAAGGAGTGTGTTAGGAATTCTTTTTGAATCCTAAATTCATGAGCAAGGAGAGGCTTGTAAGGGTTGAATGTGTCCTGCATTCATTGCACAGAATGAATGAAAACCCCCAAACATGAAATGACTAAATACTGAGCTTCTCAGACTGGGTGGACATAGAGCAGAGAACACAGCCCCCCTCCCTCTCCTTTTCACCAGACAACCCCCTTCCATGCCCCCTCCTGCCACATCCCTCCTTCTTCCCCCAACACAATTGCTGGCCCCCTGAGTACCTTTAGGGGATTCTAGGGTCACATCAAGCACTGCTTGCTATATAGAGCAGTTGTTTGAATGCAGCTGCACTAACAGGTATCTATAAAAGAGATCTCACATTTATCTGCCACCAAAGATAAATGTCCTTCCCTACTGCCTAAGAAGAAGCCAAGTGGGCTGTGGGTCTATCAGTGCACAGACTCTTGTGTGATGACTTTAATATCTGTAGTAAAAATGTCATGGCCATTTCCACACCTCC
Source organism: Perodicticus potto (assembly GCA_963574655.1). Taxonomy (NCBI): domain Eukaryota; kingdom Metazoa; phylum Chordata; class Mammalia; order Primates; family Lorisidae; genus Perodicticus; species Perodicticus potto. The sequence goes on from CAUYRH010053157.1 coordinate 16,925, forward strand.
AGGTCACACCTTCTCATCCCATGAGGCTTTGCTCTCTCCCACTCAACACACTATCCCTGATGTAATGCTTGGCAATTTCAGTACCCACATAGGTGATTCTTTCATAGTTCTGAATTCTCACCCTTGACTTCTGCTCCTCCCATGACCTTCTGCGCTCCCACCCCCACCATCAGCAAATCCACTCCCCCGATCATACCAGGACAGAGTCATTGTCAGAAAATGTACCCTCTTCTTAATCTCCATTTCAATTATCCCACTCTCTGGTCTCCACCTCTTATTTTTCTATTTCCCTCTTAGTACATACACAGATTTCAGCAGGTCCTTAACCCCCTCAGACCACTGGTCTTTTGGTCTACTACTTTTTATAGCCCTCTTTCCCTATGGCTTCAATACCCCTCTCCCAGCTTAGATTGTTTTTCATAATTTGTTTTATTGTTTCAGGTTCATTGAAGGTACAAACACATGTGTTTACACTTTTTGCATTTGTTAGGCAAAATCCCTCTTATAATTGTGTCCTGCTCCCTCCAGCTTAGGTTTCTTTGGTCCATCTTTATGTTCACTCTCTTGTTCCCAGAAAAATACAACCCTGTTTAAATCTAATCTTCCACTCACTTCTCACCAGCTCCAAAGTAACCGAAGACATTGAAGGAAAACACATAGCAGGGCCAACTAGCCACACTGTAAACACATAAGCACAGAACCCCAATGCTGTTCAGAGGCCCTGCTATCTACCTGAATGACATAATCAATGCACATCCAGTCCTTTAGTTAACTCTTACATGCCTGTCTTCTTCTCAAACTTCCAACAACTTCTTCTGCTCTTTCACTCTCAGCTGACAGCTTTCTTTCTTCTTTTACTAGAAAAGAGAAATAATCAGAGACAAATTTCTACCCAGTCCCACTGCCAGAACCAGCAGCCTGCTTCGATGACCTGCCTTCCCCTCAGAGGCCACCCTTCTGCTTCAGCATCTACCCCACTTCCTTCTCTGAATATAGCTCTTTGAAGTTTCACTCTCTCCTTTTCACCTCTCTCACCAAAAAGTGCTCTCTTGTAGATCATTGACATCAGAATACAAAGAGATGATAATCTCCCATTTGAAGAAAAAAAATATTTTCTCAACTCCACAGATACTGCCTCTGTGGCGTCCCTCTACAGTGAAACTGTTCTAAAGTATTTTCTGTCTCTACTCCTCTACTCCCTTTCTCTCTTATTAAACTGAGAGCTAAACTGATGTTCCCTGTATCCCACCAAAACTGCTTTCACTGAGGTCTCTAGGGGCCTCCAACTTGCCAAGACTAATAGCAATTTCTCATGAACCGTTTAATTCAACAATTCAGCATTATTTGACAATAGATCAATTCCCTCCTAGAAATATTCTCTTAAATTATCCTCCAGGAAACTGTTCTCTCTTGGTTCTTTTCCTACTTTATCAGCCATTCCTTCTGAGGCCCCATTTGCAAGTTCCTTCTGTCTTTTCCACTCTACACACACTAGATTGTCCACAGTTGAGTCCTTAGACCTCTCTCCTTTCATGTCTTCACTCTTTCCCTTGGTGATAAAATCCTCTCATGGATTTAAATTCCATCTACATATTACTGATGCATCCAAATACGTACCTCCAGGTCTGTACATCCAAGTAGAGTGGCTATCTCTACTTGGACATGTAATAGATATGTCAAATTTAACATGTTCCAAAGCAAATTTCTCCTTATTCCTTCTACCATCTTCCATGCCTTAGTTGTTGAAAACTCCTACCTTCTCGTTGCCCAGACCCAAATCTTGAAGCCAGCCAGGCCTTCTCCCTCTCTTGCATACTGTTTATCACATACTATTCCTTTAAAATGCCAATCTGCATAGTTCCTCCTATGTGAAGTCTGATGTAATGCTCCCATCTGATCTACTTCTCACAGCACCCTAAACCCACCTCTGTCTTGGTGCTTTCCACATGGTGTCATATTCCTTGATTGACTTGGGTCTCCTTCTTCATGAGACTATACAAACCCCTTTAAGGCAAGGAGCTGCATGTTAGTTGCCTTTGTGTCCCTAGCCCCTTGCATAGTGCCTGGGAAACAGTAGTGCTCAGTAAATGTATATTGTGCATGAATAGAAAGAAGGCACTCTTCAAGCTGGAGATGGGACTGAAAAAAAGAGATAATGCATGCAAGCCCTGAGGAGTTGGAGACAAGATGAGGATGCTGGAGCAAAAAGACCAAGTCTAGGGGGACAGACGCTCGGGCTGCGCCGGCTCTGGGCAGCAGGAGCAGCAGCATCCTCGCTTTCTTTTCTTCCCTTCCATTTCTTTCTCTTCCTTCTTCTTCTCTCCCCTTCGCCCCACCCTTTCTTCCCTCTCCCGTCTTTCCCTCTCCGAGAGCACTGGCTCTTTGGTCCATGAACTGAGGCAGCTGCGATGACGGATCCTTCCAGCTTCTGCACCCAGACAAGCTACATCTTCATCGGGAATTGGGACATTCCCAGAAAGACAACCATCCCAAACCACTGAGAAATTAGAAGATTTAGAGGAGGAGGGGCAAGATGGCCAACTAGAAACAGCTCCTGAGAGAGGCTCCTGACCAAGGAGAAGGATAACATCCAGAAAATACCCAGTTGAGCTGAAGACTGGGAGCCTAGCCGAGAGAGAAGCGGTAGCTGCAGATCAACTCTGCTGAGGCAAGCTGCAACTCCAAGACAGCAAGCTTCAGGTACAAAATTCATCTGAAGGAAAACATCCATCCCCTCCCCAAGAAAGCTGTGGTCTTTTTTCCTTTCTGTTTCCTTTCTTTATTTCTCTTCGTCCACTCCTGTGAACTTTCTACAGACGAACAGTGAACTGTGGACCTCTTGTTCCACTCCACGGGAGAGCACTGTGGGAAGTGGGGATTACCCTCTCCCCCACCCCTGTGACTCTCTCACTAGGCAAAAAATTTGAAGTAAAGTTTTCCCAACCATTCTGAACTTCCAGTATGCCCTTCCCCCCTTACCTGAGGAACCAGAAGCCTAACCCCTGCTGAGATTGTGGGAGGAGGTTCTTGAGCAGCACCTCCACTCTCTGCTGCTAGACCAAGTGCCTCACCCTAGCTACCTAGTGTAGCTCCTCTGGGGCTGCACCGAGCCTCCCCCTCCCCAACGACCAACCACAGACAGGAACCATAGTGTACAACTAGGCTGCGGGCCACTCTGGCTCAGCACCCATGCCCACCCCACTCCAGGGGCAGTGGCTGGCGGGAGCGACCCCGCCACAGGCTGTACCGCCTCAGGACCCAGGCCCACCTTCTGCCTGCGACCCCAGCAGATGTGAGAGACCCCACCAGAAGTTGCCCCACCCCAGAGAAGCCAGCGGGAGTGAGCTACCCGCCACAGGTTGTGCTTTCTCAGAACTCAGGCCTGCCCCACTCCAGGGGCTGTGGTGGCTGGGAGCAACCCTGCCAAGGGCCATGCAGACTCGGGACCCAGGCCCCCTCACTCCAGGGGCTGTGGCAGGCCGAAGCCACCCCACTGCTGGCCTGGCCACAATGGCACCCAGGCCACCACAGGACCCAGGCCTGCCTCCTGCCCGTGACCCTGGCAGACGTGAAAGACCCCACCAGGAGTTGCACCACCTTGACACTCAGGACCGCCCCACCCAGGAGACACTGATGGGCATGAGTGATCCACCATGGGCCATGCTTTCTCGGCACCGAGGCCCGCCCCACTCCAGGGGCTGCGGCAGACAGGATCGACCCCACCACAGGCAGTGCTTTCTAGGCACCCAAACCCGCCCCACTCCAGAGGCTACAGTGGGTGAAAGCCACTCCCCTGTGGGCCGTGCTGCCTCAGAATCCAGGCCCACAACACTCCAGGGGCTGTGGCAGCTGGGAGCAACCCCGCTGCAGGCCGTGCTGCCTTGGAACCCAGGCCCACCTCCTGCACATGACACCGGCAGACGTGAGAGACCCCGCTGGGAGGCACACCACCTCAATACCCAGGCCCACCCCACTCCAAGGACTCCTGCAAAAACAGAGACTCTGCCACAGGCCGCAATGCCAAGACCCCTCAGCCTGCCTTGGCCAGTGCTGCCCCAGCCAGGGACTCTGATAGCTGCACAACCCACGTCCTCCCTCCAGTGCCCTCCCTGCTTCCTCAGCGGCCCAGTCCATCTGCCCGGGGACTTGAGAAGTCACGTGACACTGCGCCCTCCCTCCAAGGCCCTCCCTACTTCTCTGAAGAGCCCTCCTCCCAACCAGAGACTGCTGGACCCATCCACTCTCATTGCCAAAGCCACTGGGAGCCAGGCATTAACAGAATCATGGGCACCAAGCCCAGCCCTGCTGCTTGACCAGTGTGTGACACGCTCCACTCCTGAGCTGCTCCCACAGTCACAACTCCCTGGCTGGGGCAGCCCCAGAGGAGCTACACTAGGTCACTGCCTATAAATATCTTCCAACAATAGAGTGATCCTGCCAGGGTCCAATCTTGGAGAGACGCCTCCCCAACTCTGAGGACTGCCAGAGGAAACGGCAAAAAATAATCATGGGGCGGAATCAATGGAAAAACTCTGGCAATATGAATAATCATAGTAGATCAACTCCCCCAAGGAACAACAAGGTAGACACAGCACAAGATCCCTTGCATAAGCAAATGGCTGAGATGTCATAAATTGAATTCAGAGTCTGGATAGCAAATAAGATCAGCAGAATGGAGGAAAAGATGGAATTAAAATTTCAAGCAGTAATCTAAAAGATGACCCAAAAGATGTCTCAAGAACTGAACGAATTCAAAGACAAAATGACCAAAGATTTTGACACATTGAGACAAGAAGTTGCAGCCCTCAAAGGTCTGAGAAACACAGTAGAATACCTCAGCAACAGAATAGAGCAAACAGAAGAAAGGATTTCTGAAATGGAAGACAAAGCTTTCGAATGCTCCCAAACCTACAAAGAGGAAGAGAAATGGAAGGCAAAAACAGATCATTCCCTCAGACAGCTCTGGGATAACTCAAAGAAACCCGATATTCACCTTATAGGGATAGCTGAACATGATGAATTGGCATCACAAGGCACAGAGTCTCTTCTTTATGTGATTATGAAAGAGAACTTTCCAGACATGCCAAGAGATTCTGAAATTCAGATAGCAGACAGTTTCAGAACCCCAGCACAACTTCATAATTAAGTTCACTAAAGTTAATATGGAGAAATTTCTGAAAGAAGCCAGATGTAAGAAATCCATCACCTACAAAGGGAAGAATATTAGAATAACTGCAGAACGCTCTGATCAAACCTTTCAAGCTAGAAGAGGATGGTCATTGACTTTCAATCTCCAAAAACAAAATAACTTTCAACTTAGGATCCTATACCCAGCTAAACTGAGTTTCATTTATGATAGAGAAATTAAATACTTTAATGACAGCCACATGTTAAAGAAATTTGCTATAACTAAACCAGCTCTCCAAGATATTCTCAGACCTATTCTCCATAATGACCAGC
>CAUYRH010053159.1:0-57336 GCA_963574655.1 Perodicticus potto
CAGTCCAACAGAGGAAATACAAGACAGACTCACGGGGAACAGACAGACAGTGCAACAGAGGAAATACAACACAGATTCCCTGGGAACAGACAGACAGTCCAACACAGGAAATACAACACAGATTCCCTGGGAACACACAGACAGTCCAACACAGGAAATACAACACAGACTCCCTGGGAACAGACAGACAGTCCAACACAGGAAATACAACACAGACTCCCTGGGCACAGACAGACAGTCCAACAGAGGAAATACAACACAGACCCCCTGGGCACAGACAGACAGTCCAACAGAGGAAATACAACACAGACCCCCTGGGCACAGATAGACAGTCCAACAGAGGAAATACAACACAGACCCCCTGGGCACGGACAGACAGTCCAACAGAGGAAATACAACACAGACTCCCTGGGTACAGAAAGACAGTCGAACAGAGGAAATACAACACAGACTCCCTGGGCACGGACAGACAGTCCAACAGAGTAAATACAACACAGGCTCCCTGGGAACAGACAGACAGTCCAACACGGGAAATACAACATCGACCCACATGGAAGAGACAGTGCAGTGCAACAGGGGAAATACAAGACAGACTCCCTGGGCACAGACAGACAGTCCAACAGAGGAAATACAAGACAGACTCCCTGGGCACAGACAGACAGTCCAACAGAGGAAATACAACACAGACTCCCTGGGCACAGACAGACAGTCCAACAGAGGAAATACAACACAGACTCCCTGGGCACAGACAGACAGTCCAACAGAGGAAATACAACACAGACTCCCTGGGAATAGACAGACAGTCCTACAGAGGAAATACAACACAGACTAAACTTGAAGAGACGGACAGTACAACAGAGGACGTGCAACACAGACTCCCAGGGAACAGACAGTGCAACAGAGGAAATACCACATAGACTCAGGGGGAATAGAAAGACAGCACCACAGAGCAATAAAGCACAGATTCACAGGGAACAGACAGAGTGCAACAGAGGAAGTACAAAACAGACTTTGGGGGACAGTGAGACTGTGCAACAGGAAATAGAACACAGACTCACGAGGAACACACAGACAGTGCAACAGACTCACGGGGAACAGGCAGTCCAACAGAGGAAATACAACACAGACTCACAGGGAACAGACAGACAGTACAACATAGGAAATACAACACAGACTCATGGGGAACAGACAGTCGGAAAGAGGAAATACAACACAGACTCACAGGGAACAGTGCAACAGAGGAAATACAGCACGGATTCCCCGGGAACAGACAGACAGTCCAACAGAGGAAATACAACACAGACTCCCTGAGAACAGACAGACAGTTCAACACAGGAAATACAACATAGACTCCCTGGGAACTCACAGGGAACAGACAGTGCAACAGAGGAAATACAACACAGACTCCCTGGGCAGACAGACAATCCAACAGATGAAATACAAGACAGACTCACTGGGAATAGACAGACAGTGCAACAGAGGAAATACAACTCAGAGTCACTGGGAACAGACCGACAGCGCAACAAAGAAATACAACACATACAGAGATACTGCGATTTTCAATAACTGACAGTATTTCTCACGCTACATCCCGAGGTTGTTCACATAAAAATTACAGTCACAGGCACCAAAGAGTAAGTCTGGTCTTTATATGCCATGCTAAGCACATGCGTTGGCAGCTTTCAGAATAATCAAGGAAATCAAGCACATAGCCCAGTTCAGGCCAATGTGACAGAGCTGACCAGGGAATTTGAAAACACTGGAGGTTCATCTCAGAAATGTGATATTTCATCATCAATACACACACCCTGGAAAAGCTGATAATGCAGTTTAGTAGTCCTGGCTATTAGCATTTCGACAAGCATGTCAATGAATCTAACTCTTTGACATGATATAAAAATTGGAATAACGTTCATATCAATGACAAATCCATTAGGCATTCTTCTCCAAAACTCTCAAAGACTAGTTTAGTGATTTGTGAAGGTATTTCCAATTTTGAGATAACTTTTCCTATTTGGGGGAATGTAAAATAATCTTTCAGAAGTAAAATCTTTCAACAGTAAAAAACAAATTTCAATAATACCTTTTAGTATGATAATTTTTTAAAATTTCATGATAGTTCACCTAGAATACTTTTATCTTTAAATTAATTAAGGATTTTAGGTACTTCATAATAATATAATGTATATGTATAAAATCTTGATTTACATATATTATCATGTTCATCTTGGTCATGGTGAATGATAATTTTATACCATATACTTTACTATAAATTTCTTATGCCATCAATTAGTCTCATTTAAGTTGCCCTTGCATCTCTAAGAAATTCAAAGTGTTTTGAGTTTTCTGGTAAATTAACATACAGCTTTTTGTGTTTTAAAAATATACTTATGAGGCTCGGTGCCTGTGGCTCAAGCGGCTAAGGCATCAACCACATACACCTGAGCTGGCGGGTTCGAATCCAGCCCGGGCCCCCCAAACAACAATGACGGCTGCAACCAAAAAATGGCCAGGCATTGTGGCGGACACCTGTAGTCCCAGCTACTTGGGAGGCGGAGGCAGGAGACTCACTTGAGCCTGGGAATTGGAGGTTGCTGTGAGCTGTGATGCCACAGCACTCTATCCAGGGTGACAGCTTGAGGCTCTGCCTCAAAACATATATATATATATATATATATATATATATATATATGTATATATATATATATATGTATATATATCTTATTACCATGTAAGGCAAATTATTTCAGACATAAAAGGATATGGAAAATCTAGTTTCTCATCAATTGCAGAAATCCTTTCAGTACAAATCCTGAAATTTTGCATGAATTCTTCTGTCAGAATATTTTATGTCTCATAAATTGGCCTATTATTGAACAGGTCTAATTATTGGAAACATGGTTTTTATGTGGAACTCAAATTTACCCATTTGTCCTAATTTTTCCCTTTTCTGAAATGTAGTACTTGACGGTTCTTTAAAAATTTAAAGACAGATATTTAAATTTAAAGACAGATCTTTGGCTCGGCACCTGTGGCTCAACGGACTAAGGCGCCAGACATACACCTGAGCCGGCAGGTTCGAATCCAGCCCGGGCCCGCCAAACAACAATGACGGCTGCAACCAAAAAATGGCCGGGCATTGTGGTGGGCACCTGTAGTACCAGCTACTTGGGAGGCAGAGGCAGGAGACTCGCTTGAGCCCAGGAATTGGAGGTTGCTGTGAGCTGTGATGCCATAGCACTCTCTCCAGGGTGACAGCTTGAGGCTCTGTCTCAAAAAATAAATAAATAAATAAATAAAGACAGATCTTTCTCTATGTTTCTACTTTCCAATCTGGGCCACCTCTTCATGATTTCTGTAGTGCTCCTTATAATTCCTGACATTTTCTGCTGGCTGCATACTTTCTTTTTTTTTTTTTTGGCCAGTATCCATCATAGATAGCAGCACTGAGAATTTAATATTATGCATCAAATGTAGTCCAACTAAGGGACTTCTCTGAGATCTTTCTATCACCTCATTTATTTTGAGTGCATGAAACAGTGCAATATACTGGAAGATTGCTAGTCTTGAGGTCCTAAGATCTAGAATTCCATCTCAGTTTTTCTATAATTTAACAATTTAATCTTTAGCTACACACATACAATGCCTGCAGCACACTTTTGTTTCTTTAACAGGCATCCTCAAACTTTTTAAACAGGGGGCCAATTCACTGTCCTTCAGACCGTTGGAGGGCCAGACTATAGTTAAAAAAAAAAAAAAAAAAAACTATGAACATATTCCTATGCACACTGCACATATCTTATTTTGAAGTAAAAAACAAAATGGGAACAAAAACAATTTACACCAATGCATGTGGCCCACGAGCCATAGTTTGAGGACCCCTGCTTTAACACATGCACAAAGAGAAGGCTAGCATCTAGGCCTCAATTTCTTAATGAGAGACCACAGGCGTACTCTCCAAAGCTGAGAGAAAAGTCAAAGGACTCATAGCAACTTGTTGGGAAGCACGGGCCATTCTCTCACCCTTCACTACAATGAAGCTAGAGAGCACCTCTTCCCTTCATAAAGCATCAGCAATTTTTTTTTAACTCACTAGCACTAACTCAAGGAAAGATCTCCACAAACTGGCCTTTGGTCGTCCCCCAGTGAAAAGGCCAGCTCTCTCTTCTTTCACATTAAAAGAAAACAAAGCCTACCAGTCAACAAAATCTGTTTATGCACATACACATTCAAATCATCATTGCAACCTCTCATGTTGATGAGAAATAGCCAAAGACCACCAGCTGTGTGAGGAAAGACTCTTACATAAAAGGAAAGATGAAAATAATCAATTGAGGGGCGGCGCCTGTGGCCCATGAGTAGGATGCCGGCCCCATATACTGAGGGTGGAGGGTTCAAGCCCGGCCTTGGCCAACCTGCAACAAAAAAATAGCCAGGCGTTGTGGCAGGTGCCTGTAGTCCCAGCTACTCGAGAGGCTGAGGCAAGAGAATCGCCTAAGCCCAAAGCTGGAGATTGCTGTGAGCTGTGACACCACAGCACACTACCAAGGGCAATAAAGTGAGACTCTTGTCTCTAAAAAAAATAATAATAATAAAATAAAGAAAATAATCAATTGATAAATTAAAAAAATATCACCCTGAAGGAAATTAATAGTTTAGACACTGAAATAAAACTTAATCCTTGAACTTCAATTATCTACACTGATTATTTTCTATTTGCCACACCCTACTTCCATTCTACAAACACCTCTGCCCTATACTGTGACCAGGCAAGCTAACCCCTACAGATTGTGTCAACTTGTCTGATTTCCAGTTGGGTTTAGTCTTATAGAGGACCAGAGTGCAGGAGAAAGAAGAAATTGGAGATACCTTTTCTTCATTTCTCTCCCCTTTGGAGCCAAACACTTCTGCCAATAGCTGCATCACTCTACAAGGATGGGTCTCATGGCCAGGGGTGTGAAGTGAATTTTTTGGCTCTCACTGTATTCCATAAGTATTATTTTGTCCCTTAACACTTCAACTCTGGCAGTAGTAAAAAATTCCTATTGTTGTTGGTCCGTGGATTCAAAAACATCTCTTGGTGAGCCCTCAAGTGGGACTCCATGTCTGTACATCATCCTTTCATTTAACCCTACTTGGATTCTGCTTTCTCAAATACACTAATTGCTCCAGTACTTTTAGAGAAATATGAGCTATTTTACTAAAATTATAAAATAATGGAATGTTATGAACAAAGAAATAATCAAAATACTAGCAATATTTCCTGAAAGTTAAAAATTGCTAAAAATAAAAATGTCAGTAGAAAGGTAGAAAGGCAGTCTCTCATAAAAACAGATTGGAAGGAAAAGGCTCAGGATGAGGGATGGGGTAAAAAGTTGAAAAGACTACTACTTCTGGAACCCCAATATCTCACCAATGAGAACCTCACGAAGAAAGAGCGGAAGAAAACATGTATTACTATATCCAAATAATATGAGAAAATACTGCAGAACTGAAGGGTCCATTGACTGCTCAGTACACTGAATGCAGAAAATCCATAAAAGTAAAAATTATGAGAAATTTCAAAAACTTCAGAGAGAAAGAGAGTCTGAAAACATCCTATAGTTACCACAAAAATGTACTGGGGATCTGCCAGTGTGTTTATTGCAAGGTCACACTTCCTTCAGGCCCCTTCCAGCCAGTGATTGGGAATGGTGAGGTACTAAGGCATGACCCTGGCAAGGCAGTGGATCCCTCCTTAGGGCAAATTTGACTTCAGGACCGCCCATGAACCTGGCTGAACCTTTCTTAGAAATGTACTGCAGACGTGGTCTCTTCCCCATCTTTCTTCCATCCTTGTATCGGTACCAGACTTGTATTGCAGTCAGACTAAAGGTTTTCTTTACTTTATCTTGCTGACAAGTACTAGCTCTATATTTTCTCTGTCTTGTTCTTGATAGTTGTTGAGTGCCAATTATATGCTTAGTGTCTCATGTACTGCACTATTCAGGAAAATTCTGCAAAGTAAATATTGCTGCTCCAATGCACAGATGAAGAAATCTAACATCTGTAAGATTAAGTAACTAGTTTAAGGACACATAGCTAGAAAGTGGCAGAATCATGACTAATCCATATCTATCTGATTCCAAAGTCAATGCTTCTAATTCCTCATGTTTTCAATTGGTTAGCTTAAAGTTTTCATGATTTACCCAAAGGAAATGAAAACATTTTCACATAAAAACATGTAAAAGAATGTTCATAAGCATCATTATTCTATAATAGCTGAAAACTGGAAACAAGTCACATGTCTGTCAAAGGAATATTATTTGGCAATAAAAAGAAATGAAATACTAACATATGTGTACTACAATACGAATGAACCTTGAAAACAACATGCTAAATGAAAGAAAGAAGATACCAAAGACCACAGATTGTAAGATCCCGTTTATACAAAGTGTCCAGACTGGGCAAATCCAGAGAGACAGAAAGTTAATGGTGGTGGCTCACGGCAAAGGGAAGACAAAAGGAATGGGGGATGACCACTAATGAGTTTATAATAAATGAAAATGTTTTAAGTTGATTGTGGTAATAGTTGCATAACTCTGTGAGTATATAAAAACACATAAAATAGTATACTTAAAGTGGGTGTATTATATGGTATGTGAATTTTATCTCAAGAAAGTTATTATAAATAAAACAAAACATACAGGTATAACTTTAAAGAGCTTTCATTATACATGAAAAGACAGGTAAAAAATAATATATAAATATATTTCCAGCTAAATCATACTAGACAAAATCAGTATGCCGAGAGACCCATTCATTTTGATGAATGACAAATTTACATTCAAAATGGAGCTACTTTTGTGAGATATTAACAATCAACAACTAAATTCAAATATTAAACGTGGAAGAGGACATTACATTTATCTTAAATTTCTGTCAAGTTTTTAAAGAGGCGGTTTTCTGCACTCCAAGCTAATAATGTTTTATTAATGCTACCAATCTGTATCTCTGTAGCTAATTTTTAATTCCAAGATATAATTTTCTTATTCATAACCTTGGGCACTTTTTGCATACCAGGCTGGAGGTTACAATAGAACATGTCTACCAACTGCAAACTCAGCCTTAAATTAATCAGTCCCATTTATCTTTGTAATAGGTGCACTCTTGGTTAAAAAAAATTTTTTTTTCATATGTACTATATAATTTTTATTACTATTAACTATAGAATAGGTGAATTATTTCTATTAAAAAAAGAGCAGAAACTAAAGTTATAGCCAATGTTGTCTGGTATACAACACAATTGAAATGTAAAACATATTACGATGTAAAATAGTTCCTTTTTTTCTCTAAATAACTTAACCCTGCCCAAACACAGAGGAATGGACTAAAGCTTTCATATACTCTTTGAAATCCAGACAGTATACTTTTTTTTTTTTTTTTTTTTGTGAGACAGAGTTTCACTTTGTCACTCCCAGTAGAGTGCCAGCTCACAACAACCTCAAACTCTTGGGCTCAAGTAATTCTCTTGCCTCAGCCTCCCAAGTAGCCGGGACTACAGGCATCTGCCATTAACACCTGGCTATTTGTTTTAGAGATGGGGGTCTTGCTCTGGCTATGGCCGGTCTCCAACTCCTGATCTCAGGGAATCCACCTGCCTCGGCCTCCTAGAGTGCTAGGATTACAGGCGTGAGTCACCGCACCTAACCTTAGAGAGTATACATTTTAATGATTCTTGGTATACATAATTAGGATAAATCATAATTGCTTTGAAATAGCATCAGTGTTTGATATATTATCTATATTATCTTGAAAAGGCACGACTTAAAAATATTACTCTAAGTCAATGTAAAGTAACTTTTGTCCTAGGCAAAATGCCAAAAATCAACATGCTTAATTGAAATACTACCACGCATATGTGAGTCACTGAATGTGGAAGACAGCTTCTAGAATGGCCTCCGAACAGCCAGAGGAATTAAGACCCATGGGAGTGAGCTTAGAAGTAGACTCCACACACACAAAATAAAGCCTTTGCATAAGACAGCAGCCCTACCTCCCAATTTGACTCCAACCTCATGAGAGACCCCTTGCCTAGGCACACAGAAAAGCCCTCCCCAGATTCCTGATTGAGAAAACGATAAGATAATAAACATACTTGTTTTAAACTGTTTTGAGTATAATTTTTATGCACCAAAAGCTAATTAGAGTCCTGATTCCAATGATCTGTGCTGAAAAATAGAACAAAGAAATGTGGAAAAACATGGGCAGCGCCTGTGGCTCAGTGAGTAGGACGCCTGCCCCACAGACTGAGAGTGGCGGGTTCAAACCCGTCCCCAGCAAAACTGCAATAAAACAATAGCCAAGCGTTGTGGAGGGCGCCTGTGGTCCCAGCTACTCGGGAGGTGGAGGCAAGAGAATCGCCTAAGCCCAGGAGTTGGAGGTTGCTGTGCTGTGAGGGCAACAAAATGAGACTCTGTCTCTAAAAAAAAAGTGGAAAAACAATCAAAATGCATACATTTTATGTTCTTCTATAAGAAGGAAATATAGTTTCTCAGCAAAATAAATAACCCCTGCAGATGCTTTTAAAACTTACCAGACTGTTTAAATGTAACTATTATGAAAAATACAATTGAACATGTGTGCCAATACAGAAATGTAATTATGCCAATACCCTCTTTAAAAGGAATGTTCATTCCAATGTCCTTTTTACTTTTTAAGAGATGGAGTCTTGTTTTGTTGCCCAGGCTGGACTCAAACTCCTGGCCTCAAGCCATCCCTGCCTCAGCCTCTTGAGCGGGTAGGACTACAGGTGTATGCCACTATTCCTGGCTCATAAAAAAGTTTCTCATGAGAAATCAGAATCTAGGACAAATGAAATATATGGTCCAAAATCCCACTATTCATATAGTCTGGGCTATCCAGATCCAAAAATTTGCAACTAGTACAATTAAACATTCTTGAAATTGTGAAGTACTGGAGATTAGCAAAGGAAACTGTTAAAACAACTTTTCCATAATTCTGGACACATAGGATTACAGAAGAGTGGCTTATCTAAGCTCACAATCAAAATTTAAAAATCATAGAAGGAATTCAAATATTATGAGAGACAGCAAAAAAAGAGCCACCTCCCAAAAGAGAGAGAAACAGAATTTTCATCCTAAGAACAACAGTTAAGATCATCTGAAAGACACTTTAAATCTAGTATGCTTAAAATGTTTGAAAAGAAACCGCAGAATAGACACGATACATAAGAACACCTAAAATAAGGTCAAAGAAAGGGAGAAATTGAACATAACACATCAAAGTGAACTCAGAATGGATCACAAACAAATATAAAATGGAACACAAACACTTTTAGAGAAAAAAAATGAGAAAATCTTTGGGATCTAAGAATAAGCAAAGAGATCTCAAACTTGATTCCAAAAGCATGATCTACAGGAGGAAAAATTCATAAGTTGGGTGTCATTAAAACGAAAAACTTCTGTGAAAAGACCATATGAAGAAAATGAAAAGACAAACGATATGTTGAGAGAACATGTTTTCAAACAACATCTCTGACAAAAAACTCATATCCAGAATACAAAAAAATTCAACAGTAAAAATGTAAATAACCTGATTAGAATATGGGCAAAAGATATGAATAGGTACTTCCCAAAAGAGAATATACAAATGGCAAATAAAGGAAGAAAAGCTATTCAACTTCATTAGCCATTAGGGAAATGCAAATTGAAACCATAAGGATATATGAGTATATACCTACTTGATTGTCAAAAAGCTTTTAAAATGATAATCGTAAATTCTAGTGAAGAGGCAGAGAAATTGGATCACTCACACATTGCTGCTAGGAATGTAAAATGGTACAGCCACTCTGGAAAACATTTTGGCAGTTCCTTACAAAACTAAATAAGCAATTACCATATGACCCAGCAACTGCACTCTTTAGTAGTTACTCCAGAAAAAACTAGAAATTTGTTTGCACATAAACCCATAAACAAACATTTATAGCAGCTTTATTTATAAAAGCTTCAAACTGGAAGCAGCCCAGGTGTCCTTCAATGGGTAAATGGTTAACCAAACATCCATAATATGGAAATAATACTCAGCAATCAAAACAGGCAACAAACAACTTGAGCAAATCTCCAGGGAATGATGCTGCCTAGGGAAAAAAAAAGTCAACCACAAAGGGATGCATAACAGTACAATTCCATTTACATAATATTCTCTAAATTACAAAATTATAGAAATAGGAAACAGAGTAGTGGCAGCCAGAAGTTAGTGATGGTAGGAGGGGAAGGTGGAAGGACAGAAGTGGTTGTGATTATATTATAAAAGGCTAATACAAGGTATATTTGTGTATTGAAAGTGTTCTATATATTGCTTGTGGCGATGGATTTACAAAACTGTATGTCATAAAATTGCATGCACCCAACCTTCCCCCCACACACACTTGTGCATACATATACATACACATAAATGGTAAACATAAATTTGAGGAAATCTGAATACAGTTGATGGATTGTTATCAAAGTCAATATTCTGGATATGACATTGTATTATAGTTTTGCAGGATGTTACTATTGAGGGAAACACAGGACTTTTCTGTATTATTTTTTACATCTTCATGTGAATTTACAATCTTTTTTTTCCCTTTTTTTTATTAAATCATAGCTGCGTACATTAGTGCAATCAAGGGGTACAATGTGCTGGCTTCATATACAATCTGAAATGTTTTCATCAAACTGTTTAGGGTACACTTCATGGCATTTTCTTAGTTATTATATGAAGACATTTGTATTCTGGATTTAGTAAGTTTCGCCTGTACCCCTCTAAGATGCACCATAGAGGTGGCCCCACCAATTACCCTCCCTCCACCCTGACCTCCCCCTTCCCCTCCTTTCCCATATTCTTGTGCTATAGTTGGGTTATAGCATAAAAAGTATCCAATGTACTCAGCCCTACTATGAAGCTAATTTAAAGGTTTCATATGAATCTATAATCTTAAAGTAAAACGTTTAGTTTAAAAAAAAAAGTGGGAAGGAAAAAGGATCTCTGATTTGGACAACAGAGGAATCCTAACCACATTCTGACACTCTAAATCCAATCTGATAATATGAAAGTAAAAAAAAAAAAGGCATAGAATCATCCGAAAAATGCATGCCAAACTGTATGAGTCCTGACTTTATAAAAGTTGGATAAAGGTCAAATGAAATAAATAAGACAAAAAAAATGGCATAGACAAGAAGATTTAAGTCACGAATATATCTACCTTAGCATCAAATTTCACAAAGCATGCTTTTTTGGTAAAAAATACAAATAAAAACATAATGAAACACAATCCTATGAATTTTTTGTTTAAATTTATCTCTCTTAGCTCTTGGGAAATTAAGTTTTAAAAAAAAATATATATATATATAATCTAAAAATATTAACTAATAAAGATGAAACTGATAAGTATTAAGCTCTAAACTCTTATAAAGAGAACACACTTCTTTCTAGAGTCTACATTTTTTAGAATTCACCTTATTTTAGGTCACAAAGAAGTTCCTAAGAAAGTTTAAAATGCAAAAGCACTATAGATGGCACTCTGTTATCATAGCATAATAAATTTGCAAATTTTATTGAGATCATAGAGAAAATAAGAGACTTCAATTGCCAAGATTTCAGGTTAACTATTTTTAAGAACCTTCTTGCTGCAGTACAACTAGACAGCTTGAAAAGATCAGAATATAAAATATAATGTGTTCCTGAAATGTAAAAAAGTGATTAAAATCTACAAAAGCTAGTGAAAATTAAAAAGAAAACAGTGAGTAGTCATCTGTAAGCAAATGGGGAAGTCAGTTTGTCTAAGGGCAGATACTTACCCATGATAGGATCTGAAGATGCATTGACAAAGGAGTGTGAGAAAAAGTTGAGACCATATATTAAGCTAATACCCTAGAAGAGTGTTAGATAGAGTGCTAGATCAGCAGTAACTTACAGCTCAAGGTAGACAAAAACATACTCTTTAGAGAAAAATTGTGCCAATTTATGCCTTTAGGATGATTATAGATTAAGTTCAGCTCAATATGAATTCACAGTTTTTCTAATGGTAAATACACAGAGAAAAGAAATACTATGAAATTTGATCTGAATAATACAAATAATACTGCAATGATCAGATGCAGAAATAAAAATACAGATAACAGGCATATAATTATTTAAACATTTTAAAATAGAATTTATAAAGATCAAAAGACATAAAATTATTTAAAAAATGATTAGGCAAATTTGAAAAAGGACCAAACAGTACCTTAGAAACGAAAAACACAGCCATCAAATTTAACTCACAAATTGACTAAATAGATTAACATAGAAGAGACTAAAATGTGATTAAAAATATCAAAAATATTTTGAAAAATGTGAGTCAGGTACAGAGGACAGAATGAGAGTGCCTAATATATGTAATATCAGAGTTCTAAAAAAGGAAAGTAAAAAGAAAATAGAAGATAATTGATATTCAGAGAAAATTATTCACAATCTTTGAAAACTGATGAATGATGTGGATGCTGGAAGTATAATAACATATGTTAATATATAATAAGCAAGATAAATGAAAAGGTATCCATACCAAGACATATATTAGTAAATTTGCATAATACACACGCATAAACTCAGACACAACTTGAAAGCAGCCAGAGAGAAGACAGATGAGCTACAAAGAAAGGACAATTCAACTGACACAGAAAATAGGAAATCATATCGTCTAAGTGCTGGGAGAAAAGAACTATCAATTTAGAAATGTATGCACTGAAAATATTTTTTAAGAATGAGAAGAAAATTTCTATAAAAAGCTGAAAGATGTCTTCCCTTTTCTTTAATAATAGATTTCTATAAGATATGTTTTATGAAGAGAGAAAATAGTCCCAGAAAAGAGGTCTGTGATATAAGAAGAAATAAGAGCAAAAAAATCAGAGGATAGATAACTCTAAAGAAACATTTTTCATATAAAATAAGAATTACCGTGCTTAATTTGCACAGTTATAGAATAAGACAGGACTGACATATTGAAATATAAGAGCATAAGAATTAAAACATTCTCCAGTCCCTTCTAATAATGTTTGCATTATTTGAGAAAGAGGTATTGATTAACTTTAGAGTTTGTTAAGGATAAAATTTCAAGGCTAATCACAAAAGGAATAGAAGTAAAAGGCTTATTTCCCAAATCAATAGAGAGGAAAGAAATTGAACAAAAAAAGAAGCTAATATTATGGCAAATACAATATGGCAGAAAAAGGAGAAAAAAACTATACACAGAGAATATAGAAGAGCAACAAATAAAAATAATGAAGAAAGATGGTAGTATCAAAATAAGTGCATTTAAGATTATCACAAATGAAGTTTAGCATGTGTTCACAGAGCACTATGAAAAACACTACCATGAGAGTTGATTACCCACAGCAGATAGTTACCTATTTCTGTTACAATAATACACTATGAATGAATTAAACTGTCTCATTAAAAGACAGATCAGAAAACAGTAATGTAAGCATCCATTACATTCTTTATACAAGGGATATGTGTAAAACATGAGAATATGAAAAAATGTAAAATGACATCAGGAAAACAGTTAAGAAAAGAGTTAGTGTTACTGTCAGATTAAACAACAGTGTTATTAGAGAAAATAAATACAAAAGATTTAAGTATTCATGAAGACTTAAAAAAAAAACTCTAATACTATAGCAACCAGACAAAAACAAAAGAAATAAAATATTTAAAGCAAGTATTGGTAGAACTAAAGGGAAAAATTTATAATTCTGACCAACAAAGTGAGAGATTTCCATGTGCCTCTGAATTATTATATAAAATTAGCAACATATTTAATAAATTTAAGTTGTAAATATAATTCAAAACTTAGCAGGTTATGGAAAAAAATAATTACAATAAATGCAGAAAAACATCGTAAGTATTCTAAGTTCATTCATTACATTTTTTTTAAAAATTAGTAAAATATGTATAGTAGGAAAAACTTTCTTAATCTTGGTAACTATCTAATAAAAACCTTCAGGAATTATTATTCATTTGGGGAAAATACTAATAACTTTCCCTTTCAAGTCAGGACCACCATTACACTATCACCGTTCCAGTCAACATTATACAGGAGATCCTAGTCAATATAATAAGGTTCAAATGAAATAAACATAAGTATAATTATTTTAAATAGAATGATTATTTATATAGAAACCCCCCCAAATCAACAGTCTATAAAATCAATAAGATTTTAACAAGCTGTTTTGATATATTAATTTTTAAAAATAATTACATTTCTATATGGTAGCTGTGATTAAACGTGTAATTTGAAAAGTTTAGTATTTACAAAGAAATAAAAAATAAGGTTCCTAGAAACAAATTTAACAAATGAGTAAGACTTTACTCAAACACACTGAAGACATTAAAGAAGGACTGAATTGTTTAATAACAAACAATTGTTTAATAACAAACTCAATATGATATAGTTGCCATTTTCTCCCCAGTTGATCTAAGCATATATTGAAATTTCAATCAAATTTCTTTGTTTTTTTCTTCTTCTTCTTCTTTTTTTTTTTTATTGAATCATATCTGTGTACAATAATTCAGTCATGGGGTACAGTGTACGGGCTTCAGATACTATCAGAGATACTTTCATCAACCTGATTGCGATAACATTCAAGAGACTTTCTCATTACTTTGTGAGAACAATTTTGATCCGCATTTAGAAGTTTTCTCCTAACCCTTCAAATATGTACCACAGGTGTGATCCCGCCCTCTATCCTCACTCCCCCCACCCTCCCTCTCCCTCCCCTTCCCTCTAATTTGAGTTCTTTGAGGATTCTGCGTACTTCTTTTCAAAGAGGCTGTATTAGTCTGCAGTCCCCCCAACAGTGTAAAAGTCTTCCCTTCTCTTCACATCCACACCAGCATCGGCAACTTTGGGATTTTGTGGTGTGGGTATTCTCACTTGGGTTAGGTGATGTCTCCGGGTGGTTTTAATTTGCATTTCTCTGATGATTAAGGATGATGAACGTTTTTCATATGTTAAAAGGCAAAATTTCTTCTTGGAGAGTCTTGCCAAGGGTTCTGATAGGTCATGCATCTATACTTACATGGCCCACAGAAGTTTGATGATTTGGGGAAGAGTTTGGGTAAAATAAACTCTCTTCGTGATTTTGCACCAATGGCACCCAAAATTCTTGCTCTTTTAAAAGAAAGAAGATGTTAATTTCCTCATTCCCCAAGCTTAGGATCATATGTAGGAGAGTGATTATAAACCCTGAGCAATTTATCATGTACACAACGATTTTGCCTGACTTAAATCTCAATCTCAAAACGAGAGATTTAGATTTAGTATCAATGATAATTATTATTATCTCAATAATACTATTTCTCATTTGACAGGTGAGGAAAGCAGTGTACAGAGAAGCAAAGGAGTGATGTATACAACTAAAGGCATCTGAAAAGCAGTAAATGTAAAATTCAGATCCAACATTCTTAAAATTTTTCATTCCCACAACAATCTATAAGGTGTTACCAATATTTAGTAAATCAGAAAACTTAGAGATTTACCTAGGGACACCCAGCTAATAGACACCAAGACTTCAGTCTTTAGGGTCCTGGTCTAGGCTTATTTCCCCATATACTGCAGGTAGGAATGAGAATAAACACACAGAGGCAGGAACAGGACAGCACTATGTGACTATCCCAGGAGTATAAGAGATGAGTTTCCTTGGGCAGACCCAGGGACTCACATTATGGGATGCATTACAACTATTTGGGTCCATTTGGAAGGAGAATCTAAATTTCCGAGAGCCTTTTGGCTCAAATTTAAGACAAACATCGTATTTAGTACTATGGAATATTTAGCATTATT
This sequence comes from Perodicticus potto, assembly GCA_963574655.1. Taxonomy (NCBI): domain Eukaryota; kingdom Metazoa; phylum Chordata; class Mammalia; order Primates; family Lorisidae; genus Perodicticus; species Perodicticus potto. Next base: position 15,866 of record CAUYRH010053159.1, read on the forward strand.
GAATTTCTCCTACACTCTAATTTGTTGACAGATTGTTTGGGGAAAGAAGCCAATGAAATGCCGATGATTAAAGGTGAAGAACTGCTACCCTCACGAAGCCGCAAGCTGTCCCAGTCCATATCTGGTCAATGGATGGTGACTCATTAATGTGGCTAGGATGTAAATAGTGCTTCTAGCACACATCCTATAAACCAGGTCATTCACCCTAACTCTGCAGTCAGAGATATGGAGTTAAAGTCTAACTCTACATCACCTGTAATATCATTACAGCCAATCTTTAAACTTTGCTTCTTCCCTTCCTAAAACAGATTGCATGGGATTAATCATTCATTCATAGAGTCTCTATTGTGCCACCGAATGAGTCCTTGTGAGACTTAATGCTCTCACAACCCAGTGGGCTCCTCCTCGCTCTCAGACTCACCACCTCTTGTAACTTCTTTAGTTTTCTTTGTTCCCTTTAACGGATTCCACCTGTACAAAAGTTGATGAAGAAAAGTGTGATTTGTGTGTACCCCATCCATCTAAGATTATTAGCTGCTACTCAGACTTTATGATCCTCAAAGGCATTGGGAAGTAATACAAATAAGGTCCCTGGCTTGTCTAATTTCTGTATACCAAAGAACAGCTATACTTGTTACCTTCCTTTATTTTCAGATAATGCCCCCACACCTTCACATTCAAAAGTCTTTCCTCTAAAATAGGTTTCTTTCCTCTTTCTTGCCTAGCCTCCTTCCTAGAATTTCTATGGTTCTCTTCCAGAAGAGGGTGAGATCACCTTTGCTACTAGAATTTGTCTCTTTTTTGCAATTAAATATGATTCATTGGTCTTTAGGTTGCTTAGCTTTCTCTCCTGAATTAGAAAGCCAAAACCCTTGACACTTCTCCAACAAAATTTACATTATAGGTATTTTTACTGCATTAGGTGGTTGTATAAAGGACAGACAAGAAGGTCTAAAATGGCTAATAATGAATTACAGCTGATTGAGAGAGACCTGTGGTCAAAACTGATAGTAACTAATGTTTTCCATGCTTGCATCATTACCTTTTGCTAACGCACCAACTCTTAGAATGCTACATTTAAAGGAGCTTTAGAGATTCCCTGGCATTGTCATCATTTTATGCTGAGGAAACTGAGGCATAAAGCAGAAATAACTTAACTGCCATGGTTTTTATCAGTGGAAAAAATAACCATCCATACACATGAAAAACTTACAAAGAAGTTTGTAAGAAAACTTAAAGGGTTGTTCATGACTTCCCTAATCCTTTCATTCATTTCCCCCAATCCATCCTATATCCTGAGTGAAAATTCTCCTCTCCACTTCCTAAATTGGCCTAGACAGCATGACAAAGAGGATGCTCTGTATCATTTGCACTCCACACCCATGCAGGAATAGCGTGGGCCTTGAACTCAGCCCCTTTGGCTAGAGCCCTAAGGATCTGTTTAGCCCTTGCCATCCACAGTGTCCAAAGCAGGGCAAGGGAAGAACTCTTCCCCATCTCCCCAGTCAATTCTAAGATCTTGCTTCAAAAATGTCTTGCTACCTAGAATTATACATTAACATCCCTATTGTCACATCATGAGTACAGCTTATCACCTGCAAGTTGAATGTTTGGTTAACAAAGTAAATACCAATTATACACAAGTTTGTCACACTCTAGATGTTACCTTCCAGCTCCCAGGCAGGCCCTCTCTCTGCAAGGAAGTGTGTTGACCTCCATCCCAATTCAAGCTCATTCTCTTCTTTCTTAGCTCCATTGCTGAAGGCCTAGCAAGCTGATAGGCAGAAACCATACAAGTTATGAGTGTTAAGAAAACATTTTTATTTTCTAGGTAGAGACTAAAACTTGGAAAAGTTTGCTCTCATCCTTGGCAGAGTTTGTTCTCAGTTATATTTTCTGTTCCATTTTCCTCTACCTGTCTGATTGCCCTCAATCAGAAGACACATCAATCACTCCACGTTAGCATCACTGGCAGTGTGTTTTTCTGCAAGAGTAATTTACGCTGTAAGCCTTACTCCTATCCTAAAGTGCAGTGGTTCACAGCTTTGGCTGTGCATTAGAATCACTTAGAAATCTTTCTAGAAATACTGAGGACTCTTGTGACCCATTAAATCTGAATCTCAGGGTGTGGAGCTGAACACTGGCTTGGCTTAAAACTTTCCCAGGAGTTTCACAATTTCAGTCAGGTTCAAGAAGCACCATCTACTTAGAGGCTGCTAAGAGCTTGGGGAACTGTGGACACTGTATGGATAATATTTCCATGGGCAGGACTCTTTTCCTGATACTTCAAAAAAACATATCACATGAACTATTATATACTTTTTCTTTATCCTGTGTACGTTTTCCTACGAATCTATAGAACTTAACTTTCTGATTTCGTTCTCAAGAATTTCTGATAGAAAAAATCAGCTCTTACTTACTTGGGAGAGAAAGCTTAAAGGATTTTACCACTTGGCCCTGGCTGAGGGCAGTGAAGAACCAGTGGGAACTTGAAACATATTGATAAGAGGTAGAAATGTCAAAGGAGGGGTCAGACGACATCTCCAAAGAGAAGGGAGTCACAAATCCTATTTGGTTCAAAGGTGTGAGGCAAGAACTGAGAGTTTTTAGCCTAAGAGAAGAGGACAGGTATAGAAAGTGAACATGACAGGATTATAGGGCAGAACAAAGTTATTCAAAGCCTGACAGCACAGAACTTTAAGGACACCAAGGACCTAGGACCGTATCAACCCTGCCTCAGCATGCTGTGCAGAAAATGATGACTTTAGTTCAAGAACACATAGAAAATTGACAATAAAGATCAAATATCTGGATACTCGATGATTTCAAATGCTTTAGTATTAGGAATAAATGAAAATTATTTTAACATTTAGATGGGGTGGTCAGAACGTCACTGTAACAGAGTTACAGAGGTGTTTTGGTTAAGGCCAAAAGACAGATTAGAGGCTCTCCTTTCTAAAACACTATTAAATGTATACAGGATGTTCTACAGTCAAACAAGGGGAGAATGCTGACAGAGAAGTAAAAAGAAGACCGACAAGTCAGGAGCGGAACAGAAGGAAGTCCAAGGATGACAGCTGTGATGCAGGCCTGGAGCACAGACAGTCCGTACTGAGCAGAGAGGTGGAGAGCTCTGGAGGAGGAGTCCCCAGGGAAAATGGGGGTGGTGTGCAGGAGGACTCGGGTGAATAGAATAGTGTCAGATCTGGCAGGATATTTGAAAAAAATTTAAACACTCATAAGTATTTTTTTAACTATAACCCATTAAGAAGATGGGGTTGGGAGGAAGAGAAGGGTGTATAAAATCACTAAAGTCTCCCTACAAGACTAGGAAGTTGAGAGTCTAAAATGGAGAAAGTATGAAGTGTAAAATATCAGCATACTTAAGAAAGTAAAGGTGGCTCCCAGAAGAAGCCATTAAAAAAGGTAAAATCGGTTCTTTGGGGGAGTGTTAAAGCTATGGGTTTAGGGCACATATCTTTCATTAAAACCACATCTGTACTTTTTATTTTTGTTTTAAGTGGGTGCATGGACTACTTTGGTAATAATGAAATGTAATAACAGTAATTGAAAAACAAATAAAAGAAAACAAGAAATGACAGACAATTTGGTAATGGTATTGGAAGATATGGAAGAGGAAATTCAATGGCCACCTGTGCCAGACAGCAAGGTTTCTCTGTGCATCGCTGCGTGCCCCTGTTTTAAGATCTCTCTCTTTTCCCCTAAGATGGTGTGCTCAGTAGAGCTTATTACATGGGCTGCAGAGATTCGGGGGTATGGGTGGTCCATGCAAGTTGTATTGGGAACACAGAAGATTGAAGTGAAATATAATCTTGCTCATTATGACCCCAGTTCCTCATCCTGAAATACAAATCTGGTGTTCAAGCAATGGAGGAGGTGACTCAGTGTGTTTGTGGAGGCATTATGAGCACGTCTCCCACAGGTGATTTGATGATGGCCCAGCTCCAGCATTATGAGGTTGATTGTGATGACCTACTGATAATTGAAAAGCCTCTGTCGTCAAAGCTGGGCCTTTGTGGGATATTTTCATCACAAGAGACATGAATCCAATAACCTTACCCATATACAGGTCAGTGGTACCTCAAGGCACTGCCAGGGCCTTAAGTACCTGGACTTTGGATCAGACTGCACTTAAGTCCTAGCTCCACTACTGACTGTCTGCACAGCCTCAGACATTTTGCTTGATTCTCTATAAGCCTGGTTTCTTCAAATGCAAAATGGTAATAGCAATCCTCCATCTCACTGAGACTTTGGAAGGACAGAACGAGAGAACTCGCGTAAAATGTTCGTGCAGTGGTCCACAAATGTTAGCATTTACTATGTACCTGAGGGTCCAATCTCTTGTTTACCCTGGTGTCTCACCCACTCAGATGGCCACTGACAAGGCAGGCCACTTCCAGCTTCCTTGCCTGCTGTACAGCACACCGCTGCTATTCAATGCATGCTAATTATGATGATGCGCATCTGAGACAGTGCAGACAAGTCTCTCTGGCGATGAGACACTGTCATGAGGAAAAGCAGCAAAGGCACACAGGCAGTGCTGACAGGACAGAGCCATAACCCGTCCAGAGCCCTGACCCTTTCCTGATGAGCGAGAATGCTGATTGCTCTGAAGTCGTTCGCCAGGGAAATACTTTCTGGCTTGATGAGACTGAAATGCATGCTGCTTGAGAAAGCAGACCTTTCCTTGATTTGGGAGTGCTAATGATGGCACCGTGTGCTTCACAGAAGGAAAGAGAGCAGAGAAGCTCGCCGCCTTCAAGGCTGTAGGATCCCTGAGGTGTGTCCAAAGAAAGAAATTCTCACCATATTCGTGTACTGTGATGCCTCACTTCTCCAGCAGGTCATGTGTGCAAACGTGAGCCCCAGATGCACGCCTGTCCACCCAGGAGACGATGGTTTGCCTGAGTTCTCATCCGGCTGCCTAGCTCCTTCCTGCTTCTCCTCCTCGAGTTCTTCAATCCTCTCTCCCAATCAATGCAGGTGTTACCGCATTTCTCTGCCCTTTTGTGGACATGCCACCTCCAGATGCCCAGCAGGTCAGACCTTTCCGTTTCTCGCCTTTCTCTGGCCTCAGGCAGGCAACCTTGTGGGCAGGAGGGTCACCAAGGCTCTTCCCACCTGCCCCAGCCCCTCTCACAAGCACACTCTGTTTCCTTTTTCTCCCGCTCTTCCACACCATCAGGACATTCCAACAGCACATGCCACTTGTGTATGTTGTCCCTCTTTGAAGACTTTTCTGTCATTTTATTCCTGTTGCAAATTGAAAGTTGTAAGCGATGGTGCCCAGAGGCAATGCTGCAGTGGGGATGTTCAGCCCAGGTTTATTGCAAGAGGAGGGGTGACCCGCCTGGGCAGTGCAGAGGTGGAGTCCGTGCCAGAGACAGTTGGGGACCACTTTTATATGGGGCCATAGGGAGTGGGTGAATTCCACAGCTTGCCTGGAAAATTAGGGTCTTTGGGGTAAACTTCTGGGGAGTGGGGCCAGCCAGATCCTTTGTGTCTGTCTTAGGAGAAGAGGAGGAGGAAGGGTTTGTGTGTGGCTACATCAGGCCCCCAACATAACTGATGTACCTGCCCTGGATAGCTCCAGGTTCTTCAGCTTTCTGGTGTCACCCTCCGTTTTTATATTAAACTAGAAACGCTCAGCTCTGTTCACAAACTTCGAAAGTCCAGGTCATCTCAATAACAGTCTTACTGTGGAGAGCGGCTCACGTTCCTTTCCGTGTTCGTGGGAGACTGTTCTCCTCCTCACCTCTCCCTGCTGAACTCTCCATGCTAATGTCTTGTCTGCTGTCCTTGCTAATCTCATCTCGTTCCCGTGATTACTGCCCCCTGGCCAACCACTCTGCCCATCCAGGCAATACCCTTCCTCCTTCATGCCCTCACTTATCACAAATTCAAGCTGCTATATCCATCACATTTTTACTGAAAATTTGGGAAGAAATTCTAAGCTTTGTATGGAGAATAAAACGTCAGCCAGCTGAGAGCAGGCTCGGCTATCCTGAAATCACCTGAAAACCGTCATTCAGACATTTCCTTCTCTAGACAGGATATTCTAAAATGGCAGTTCATGGGTCAACACGGCCCCTGATCATATTTCTTTTAGCCTGCGCACTAGTTCAATAAAATTTTGACTAGCTTCCAGCATTTTAAAATGAGCTTTTTTTCAGATTTTTTAACTTTTTTTGGAAGACTGGAAGAATTGACAGTGGCTGGATCTCCCCTGCAGCATGGCAGTGACTGGCTTGAACCAAGCAACAGCTGCCGGTGGGCCGGTCATGCCTTCTGCTGAGTCCTCGCCCCTTCCCTCCTGGGCTCCCAGATGCATTACTGGCATGGGCCCTGCACAGCTTGTAAATTGCGGCCTGTGCTGTTTCCTTCTCTCTTTTTCTAAGGGACCAGTCTCTTCCTCTGAGCACCAGAAAAGAGTTTAGCACCTTATCTTTTATCTTGCAGGTTATCTGCCTCTGTTATGGCCTGTATGTTTGTCTCCCCACCCCCAAATTCATGTTTCAAAATCCGTACTCAAAGTGATAGTGTAGGGAGGTAGAGGCCTTTGTATGTGATTTGGTAATAAGGGCAGAGCCCTCATGAATAGGATTGATGCCCTCATGAAAGAGACTGCAGAGGATCAGCTGGTCCCTTCCACCATGTAAGGACACAGTAAGGAGTCATCGAGGAACCAGGACACCCAATATGCACCTAGATCTTGGATTTCTCAGCCTCTAGAACTATCAGAAATAAATTTCTGTTGTTTATAAGCAACCTAGTTTATGCTCTTTTGTTATAGCTGCCCAAATGAACTAAAACAGCTTCTTTAAGGCTTCATCTAACCTACAACAGATAAGCCCATAACTAAAAGAGGCCTGTTGAGACCTTCAGGCTATTTACCTCCACGGGATTTATCCATCTGGGCAGGAATAGTGCCCCTCCCATACAGAGCAGAAGTAGCTGTGATTATTTGGCCTATGAACTGCCCTCAAATTGTGTGGCTAGTAAGTGGTAAAGCCAAAACTCAAATCCAGCCAGCCTGACTTCGGGTCCAGTATCTTCCCACCCCCTTTAATATACTTGATACAGTTTGTAAACTGGGAGGGCGTTGTTCTGGGAGGGGAATTTAGAGAGGAGAAGCTGGTGTTCACAGGCGCCTGCCAGCCTGTGTACTCTCTCCCCCATCAGTGAGGGAGGAGCGAGCTGCTGCTCCTGCTTCACACACTTTTGGCTTTCTAAAAAATAACAGAAAATTCCAGCTGCTGAGGAACCTCAAAGACCATCTAGCCCCAAAACTTAAATTTCTAAATGAGGAAATTGAGATCACTCACCCTTCTGAGTCATCTCAGGTGTTCTTTTCAAGCAGAACATGCTCATTTTGCCTGTACACAAATTGCCAGACGAGGCGCAGCCAGTGATTTGTCATAAATCTTTAAGTAGAGAGTTTTCAAGATGGATTTGAATAATGGTGAAAAACAGAAAAACAGTTTAGGTGACAATAACAATAAAGTGCACTAGAATCAATTTTAGTAATTAGTGAACTGTGAAGAAAGCATTTTTGCATTCCTTTAACTGCTATTAGGCATTAACTCATTAACCCTCAAGGTAGGGTAGAAATCTTATTTAGAAACACCTACTCTTCTAATGTCACTGAAGGCCAAGAAAAAAGACACAAATAGTATCACTGTGATCATCTAGATTTGAAAAATAACCAAGTGGATTAGCAAAAGAGCATCAATAGGTGTAACCCACATGGGTGGTGGAACAAATGAGTGAAACAGAGGAAGCTAACAAGGATATATTCTCGACCTATACCTGCCACCCAGTTGAGTTTCAGATTTAAAATATAAAAATAAGGGACACCCAGTTAAACTTGAATTTCAAAAAATATTTAGTAGAAGTATATCCTATAAAATATTTGGGAAATAGTTCTACCAAATATTGTCTATGATGTCTGCAATTCAAATGTAACTTCATCCTGCATTTGATGGGGCAAGCTCTTCCCTTTCCCAGTCCATCACAGAACTATACCTGAGATGATGAAAATGCTGTGCATGACAGAAACAACTTATGCTACAGGTGACTCCCCACTGAGGAAGATGACTGGTCTGTACTTTTGTTATTGAGATGAGTCTATATGTTGACCATATGCATGGGTGGCAGGACAATGTCAAATTGCTTTAAAAGTTCTCAAATACTTATTCTCAATTGCTGTGCCCATCATGTTGACCAGTGACAAATGCTTTACAGACTGGCATCCATCTGTGGAGGACATTTTGAGTAGCATTGAGTGGAAAAGGAGGGAGCTCCGTCTGATTCCAGCTCTACCTCTGGCTAGGTGAGCAAGTATGGTTAGGGCAAAAATCTTCCCCAGGGACTCTCAAATAATGACAGTGACTGTGCTTGATGCAGGGTTATTCCAAGTGTAAACTCAAATACCCCATGTCCTTTAGACAAGAGTAATGAAACTATGTTTCCCCATCCTCTAAAACACCAAGGAAAAAGAGAAATAAAAATGTAAATATTCCACTTTACAGAGAAACATCAATGTAATAATTAAAAAAAAAATCTGTACTTACTGTTTAGAAATGTTTTCATATTGAAGGCCATACTTGGTTGAGGGAAAGAATGAATAATTGAATCCTTAATAGTTTAATAAACTGGCCCTGATTATGTTTAATCCTTATTTTAAAAGGTAAAAGAAAATATTAAATGAATCATCAGAGTTTCTTCCTTTTGGGAAAAATATTGGAATAATTAAAATTTGACTTTAGATGGGTTCATATATATATATATGTATATGTATATATATATATATATATATATATATATATATATATATATGCACATGTAAAAATAAAATTCCTAAAACTGATGAGACAGTAGAAACATACACTCTTCCACCTTTGTATACTAGTATGGGGTAAAATACAGTGATTAAGAATTCAATCTCTAGACTCAAGGGACAGTTTCAATTTGGTTCGGCTGCTTAATAGCTGCATAACCGTGGCAAACTTTATTAACATTTTAAAGTTTTTATTACCTCATCTCTAAAATAGAGATAATGTAGTACCTTTCTTATGAAATTACTGTGAAAGATTAATTGAAATAATTCACGTAAAACATTTAGAACACTGCCTGGCCCCAAGTAAGTTCTCAAAAACATGTTACCAATAATTCTCTTTAAACATACAATGAGTGTAATAATTACCTTATATTGATGGGGTAGTTCAAAAGCTTAACTAAATGTATTTTCAGGTAGAAAAATAAATTATATGAAAGAAAAAAAAACTTGTAATGAAAGCATCAAAATATGCATACTGAAAATTGACTACAGTCAATTTATTTTTTTAAAAAAATACATTGACTGTAGTCAATTTTCACGTCGCTGAACATATGCTTCAATTTTCACGTCGCTGTATTTTTCTAATCACAATAACAATTAAGAACTCAAATATCCAATAGTACAGTTTCTTCCAATAAATTATGTATGTGCATATATATGGATGCATAATTAAAATTAAAGATGAGGTACATGAAAATAAAAATCTTCATCCTGAGTTTTATTATCTCTAGGGAATATTTTTTTCTTTTCCCTTTTTCTACAGTGATCATATGTTACTTGGATGTTAATTTCTTTAAAAGGTGCTAAAATTGTAGGTTCTTTTCTTCTCCTAAGTTTATTTTCTATGTTATTCTTCCTCTTGTTGGTACCCCACCTCGAAGATCACACTCATCTCCCCAGATCTTCCATCCTGTCAATCTAAATCTGCTCCCTGGAAAGGATCTCCAAATTATTTTTAATTTCAAGCGTCTAGATTCTATAGATAAATTTGGTAGGAATATTTGGGTAGTATTGCCCTAGGTGAGGGTCAAAAAAATATTGGTCTTATTTGATTGTCTGAAGATAGGTAACTTTAGGGAGAAGACAAAAACATAACAAAGACGGGAACAGAGTTAAGTCAAATTCTAAGAATAAAGCAAAGGCTTAATAGAAGTAGCAAATTCCACCAATCATAGTAAGAATCAACATGAAGCAAAAGTCCAATCAAGAGGGTTATGCCTTGTGAATGAAGTATATGTGACAGGGAACTTCTTTACTGTGGTTCTGTGCACAGAATAGGGGGCAGGCACAACAGTTTTATGGAGCATATTCTGCTGGATAATAGGTGTGAATGATTGAAACTATATTAAGATATCTTCTTAAAATAAAGGTGTTTTTTCTCATATAAATCCTTACTTTTATGCATCCAGAGGCAGCCATTGCTGGGGGGGAAATGGGTGAAATGGGAATAAAAATGCAAAGAGAGCTGGGGCTCAGATTTTGAGTTCTGAGAAAGGTCCTTAATGCCCACTTCAGAGGCAAAAATTATGAAAGCCAAAGCTTGAATCTTTTTATTTTAAAAGGAAAAAAGAGATTTTTGTAACTCAAAAGGCAAAGCCCTGAAGGAGCTGAGCACAAAATATATTCACCAAAAAGAGACTGGAAAAAGAATAGAGGTGGTGTCACTTTCCTATAACAAGGAGGACTGGGTTAGTGAGGATCTCACTCTTGCTAAAAACATACAAAAATGTTATATAAATTTAATTTTTTTTAACATATAGCTGAACTATAAATAAAGAAAGTACACTTTTTGACACTCAAAACCAAAAAGAAAACTTAAAACCAGGCAGGTGTCAAAGACAAAATACAACCGACAATTAATAAGAGGACTTTATTCAGGCTATGGCAAGAGAGAGAACATTGATTAACAAGGAACATCTCAAAGAAAAGAAAGAGAACCAGGGACTTTATTGAGACAGGTAAATAAAAGACTCATTTTTGAGTGTCTTAGTTAATTTTGTGGTGCTATCCAAGAACACCTGAGACTAGCTAATTTATAAAGAAAAGAAATTTATTCTTTCCCAGTTCTTGAGGCTGGGAAGTCCAATAGCAAATCACTAGTATCTGGCATGGGTCTTCCTGCTGTGTCTTCATGTGGTGAAAGTGAAGAGCAAGAGAGGACAAAAGTCGTGTCCTCACATGGCAGGAGAGAGAGAGAGCGCGCGCGCGCATGTGAGCCCACTCCCTCAATCCCTTTTAATAGCAACATTAATCCACTCATGAGGGGGGAATTATCTCCCATTAGGCCCCACGTCCTAATATGGAAGCATTGAGGATTAAATTTTTAACACATGGATATTGGGGACACAGTCAGACTATATCACCAACTCGTATGAGAGTCCGGAAGAAGGGTGGAGCCTGGTCTAATCTAAGTCATTGAGAAAATGCAGAAGTCAATCTCATCTTGAAATAAGCACCTGTTAGTCTTTCCTTGTTAGCTGATTAGTGTTAGCCTTTCTCTCAGAACACAAAAGGATAAGGGATTTCTCAATGGTCACTCTTTTCTATAGGGACAGGGCTAAGGGCAAAGGTAAGCATGCTTTTTCTTAATTTTTTAAAAAATGTATAGATTCACAAGGTTCAAGTGCAGTTTTATTACATGGATATATTATACAGTGGTGAAGTCTGTGCTTTTAACCATCACCTGAATAGTAAACATCTCACCAAAAAAATAATTTTTTATTCCTTGCCCCCTTCCTACCTTCAGAGTCTCCAATATCTATTTTTCTGCTCCATATGGCCACACATACCCATTGATTAGCCCCCACATATGAATAAGAACACATAGTATTTGATTCTCCATTCCCAACTTACTTCTCTTAAGATAATGGCCTCCAGTTCCACACAAGGTCCTGCAAAGGACATTATTTCATTCTTTTTTATGGATAAGAAGGAATTCATGGAGTGTGTGTGTGTGTGTGTGTGTGGTGTGGTACATATATATCACATTTTCTATATTTAATCCTCCATTGATGTACATTTAGGTTGATTCCATATCTCAGTGATTATGAATAGGGTGACCAGAGGTAACTTGATTTCTTTTCTTTTGGGTAGATACCCAGTAGTGCTAGGTAAAATGGTAGATTTACTTTCAGTTTCTCATGAAATTTCCATACTGCTTCCACAAAGATTGTACTAATTTACATCCCACCAACAACGTATGAGCATTCTCTTTTCTCCACATCCTTGCCAATATCGTTTGTTTTTTGACTTTTTAGTAATGGCCATTCTGATAGGGGTAAGATGGTATCTCATAGTGGTTTTGATTTACATTTCTCAACATCATAAATCTTCTGAGTGGTTGAAGTAGGGCCTCAGAAATAGTCTCCAATTGATAGTCTTTAATTAACAATTGAAACAGTTCTTGAAAAGTGATGGCAATGGTCAGTTGTCTTACAGTCCTGGTGATAAGACATCTTAAAAGAAGGATTCCAAAAATGTAAAGGAGCAATATTAATATAAAAGATTGTATTAAAGAGCCAGGAGTTGAACCCTGAGGGCAACCAGTCCAATAGATCCCAAGAAGTCAGTGGTGGAAAATCTTTCAGTTCTGCTACACCGCTTGCTGAGTTTCTCAAAGTTCTCCAGATAGAATGGCCATGTTCTTGGTGATGCTTTCCACTCTTAGTTACCTTTCATGTAAAAGAAATAAAGGAAACAAACATTTCACCCTTAAATATGATTTTTTGGCATAGTTTGTAGGCTGTTCCAGAACGCCTACCAACAGAAGTAGCCTTGCAAAGCCGTCTTTTATGGGGGAGATTGTCATCTGCAGAAAACCCACATTGATGCAGTCAGATTTTCTCTGAGACCCTCCCTTATCTGATCTAGGAAAGATTTCCTGAGAGCCTGACACCTTTAAAGGAGTGAAAGAAACTTTTGACATCTATTTTCTTGAAGATCTTCTGTTGGTGAGGTTTTAGCTATTTACTAAGACCACCTTTGCTAGCCAGGACTTCTCTTCTTCTCTTCCTCTCATAACCTGTCTTGCCAGTACAATCTGGTTTACCACCATAACCTGTCTTGGCCATGCTCAGAGCCCCCATTCTTCTTGTAACCTCAAGATGGTTTACAACCTTTGGAACCCCATTTGGAAGTTGATGTGATCAACCAGGCACGTTAATAAATTTGTATGGCTTCTCTTCTACTAATCTGTCTCTTGTCAGTTGATTTTTTAGTGAACCTTCAGAGAGGAAAGGGAAAGGGTTTTTTCGGCCCTTATTGGATGTGTGACTCAAGCATTTCACTGGACTTCCTTCGTAATCAAGACAGTAGCTTATTCAGAAATACATTTAGCCCACACATGGTCTGCTGCAGAAGTGAGGCTCACATCAAGTCATTGGGCTTTAGCACACAGGGATCCTTAAGATCCTGGAGAAAATAGCTGGCTTCAAGAGCAACAGGCCAGAGAGCTTTGTCTCCAGTAAAGACTGTCTTAAAGCCCCCCATGTAAAAGGACTATGTCAGGTACTCTGGAGTCTAGGCTTCTGATGGAATTACTTTAACAAGTTTGAGAACTTACCAGTATACTCAGTCAGGATTTTCATAATTTTAATTGACAAACAAGTGGGTTCATGAGACTGCCAACACAAGATCAAGCAAAGCAAAATTTGATTTCATATTAATAAAGTGATGAAAAATGACTGAGGGTTTTTTTTGTAAACTAAAATAAAATCTTAAGCCCCAAGCCAATTGGATGGACCACCCTCTAGTTTTATTTGACAGAATTTCCCAAAATTATATGAGCTTGATTTCTTAAAAACATTTGTATCAGTTTCTATAGGAATTTCCTAGCACATTGAAAGTATTAGAAGTTTAATGTCCTCAATTTTTGAGAACTTTAAGCATATTCAATTTATAGAAGCAATTATTTATCTCTAAGCAAACTAGAATAGAGGTCCTTTAAGATATTTTATAATCTAATTTATTAATACTACATACATATATAAAAATGTTACACAATTACACAATGAGAGAGGCAAAAGTATTTCTCATAAACATATAGACAGACCCAGATAGAGCACATATAACTTCAATTCTAAAGCTTCAGCTTTGGACCAAGACTTAAACACTAACATAAAACCATTTCATGGCTTTTATCAAAAAGATAGGGAAAACAGATGCTGGCAAGAATGTAGTCAAAGGGAACCCTAGTGCATCCTTGGGGGAAATGTAAGTTGGCATAGCCCCTCTGAAAAACTGTATGAAGTTTCCTTAAAAATCCTAAAAATAGAACTACTATATGATCCATTAATTCTATGACTGTGTATACATCCAAAAGAAATTAATATATCATAGACATATCTGCACTTCCATGTTTATTGCAGCACTGTTCACAATAGACAAAATATGGATTCAACCCAAGCATCTGTCAACAGAAGAATGGATAATGAAACTGTGCTCACAATGGAATATTACTTAGCCATATAAAAAGAATGAAATCCTGTCATTTGCAGCAATGGAGATATAACTGGAATTTATTATTAATGTGAAATAAGCTAAGAACAGAAAGATAGTTTCTCATGTCCTCACTCATATCTGGGAACTTAAAAAGTGGAACTCATGAAGATACAGAGTAAATTAATGATTACCAGAGGTCAGAAAAGGAAGGGGGTGGAGGGATGAAGAAAGGTTGATTAATGGGTACAAATATACAGTTTAATGAAAGAAATAAGATTTAGTGTTTCATAGATAAAAGAGTAGATTTACAATAATCCATTATATGTTTTAAAATATCCAAAGAAGAATAATTTGAATGTTTCTTAGCATTAAAAAGACAAATATTGAAGGGAGGGGGATGGTTCGATAGAGGGAGGGTTAATGGTGGGACCACATCTATGGCGCATTGCAAGGTACAAGTCAAATCTATCAAGTATAGAACACAGATGTCTTAACACTGTGATTAAGTAAATGAGGTGAAAGCTGTGTTAATTAGTAGGATGTAAGCACTCCAAGTTGTACAAATAATCAACACATTGAATCCCACAAAGGCATAAATGTATTAATGGTCTATGTATATATGACTTAATAATAATTTTAAAAAGTATCCTGATGAAAAAGTCTGTTTGCATCATCCTAAAACTTCAGATTTAGTGGGGTTTGACCACCCAGGAAATCTTCTCTCAGGCAGTTTGTGCCTTTAAGCCGTCATTGATTGGTCCATTCATTCATACAACAAACATTTATAGAGCACCTACTAACTGCCAGCCTTAGTACTAAGCATTAGCGGCACTATGGATTCATGCTTATGACCAAAAATTATGGACCTCCTCTCCAGAAAACCTTGTGTCCACATAGGCATGTACACATAATTTTGTGTGTTTAAATTTCCAGGTTCAGAATCATTGTTATATTCCAATAAATGAACAAAAAAGATTTAAAAAAAAAGACAAATATTTAAGGTGGTGGTGATCCCACTTACATTGCTTTGATCTTTTAAAATTATATAATTATATTAAACTATCATATGTACCCTGAAAATACATAAATATATTATGCATCAATCAAAAACTCACCATTTCATATCAAAAAGCTGTTCTTTTCCAAGTCAATATGAATTCTTAATTGAAATTCACAAAACAGATAAAAGAGACTAACATTTCTTTTGTTAATTTTCTATTGCCTATCTCTCAACAAAAACAAGGTCTCTATAGCTATTAATCCATTTTTTAATCATGAAGAGCTCAGATCATGAAATCAAAAGAAACAGCAGTAGAAAATAAGTGAGCACTCAAAAATAATCAAAATCAAATCCTTACCATGATACCAATACACAAAAATCTAGAATAGAACACCAGAAGTCAGACACGCCATTGTGTCCCAGATTGCCAGTCAGGAACAGAGCATGAAGATCTCTGGGGGGTTCCATTATGGAAATGAATTTACAGGGATTGGAAGGTGAGGCCCAGTCTCATCAGAGTCACAGCACCAAACTATCAAAGACACAATGCACTAGATCGTTAAGGACATGGTTTTATTCAGGCCATTGCAGTTGGGACAGCATTCACTATGAGGACCAGGTAAGAGAAAATATAGGAGACAGAAAGAGACAGGCTAATGAGGCAGTCATCCACAAGTTTCATGAGAATAATGAAGGAGCTTGAAGATGGATCTTATCTAAATCATTGAGACAAGGTAAAGGTGGGTCTCATCTCAAAATAAGGGAGAGCTGGAAATATGGGCTGTCCATTGTGGATCAGCCATCTCAGAAAACAAAAGAATGGGGCTTTCTTCACCTTTGCTACTTTCTCAGAGCACAAGGCTCAGGTGAAGTTCAGCATTATTGTTATTAACAGTAATTTCCACATGTCCAGTTTCTAGGGGTAAGCTTGAGCAATTGCTTCGGACTAGGTTTTTATTGCTCATTACAGAGAAAGCAGCATGATTGGCATAAGATGGGGAGTTGGATTTGAGGCCCAGTTGCAAGAGCACTGTAGGTGGCTTCCTTCTCAGTGAAATGAGAGCTAGAAAATCTGCACACACCAGTCCATCTAAGGAATGAGTAATATCTGTCTATGTTTGGAGCTGAGAGAGGAAAACATCTCCTATGAGTAATCAAAACTCTCTAGTTAAGTAACTATAAGGAATCTCTCTCTATCCAACCTGGATGGTATGTGAATCTCCAAGCTCAAAAAGTAATATAAAATCTGGACCAGGACAAATAACAACCTGCAGAGGCTGGCAAGGATGATACAGATGCCCACAAACAAATAACAGCAATAGCAAAAATACTCTACTGAAGAAGAAAGGGTACATTTTTAAAATACAATAATAAAAAAAAAATGTTTACCATGAAAGAATTAGCAGGCACAAGACTTTAATATAATAGAAAAATGGTGAAAGAAGATTATAAAAATGTTTTACATTATTTAAAAGCTAATTGAAGGCACATAAAGTATAGTAAGATCATGGACTATTACCAAAATTAGAGAGATTTAAAAAGTTTTTTATGCCTAAGATAATGAAAGGTAATTGAATACTTAAAAATTCATTGAGTAACTGAAGTAACATATTAGACATAGATGAGGAGATAAAGTGATATACTGGAAAGGAGAGACGAAGAACTGCCCAAACTGCACCACAGTAAGATTATTTATTTGTAATTTAAAAAGACAGTCATTATGTAGAGAATATTTACCAAAGAAGAAGCTTAAATGGCCAACCAATATAAGGAAAGATTCTTGACCCACTAGTAATCAAGAAAATACAAATTAAAATAAAAATATTGTAGCATATGCAACTTAAATGATTGGAAAATTAGTATACTTTATAGAATAAAATTTTAGTGAGACCGTAGAAGAATAGAAACTCTAAATACAGCTGTTTAGAGTATAAACCAATACAATAATTTTAGAAAACAGTTTGGTAACATCTAATAAGTTAGCGCAGTTGAAGATTCACTATAACTTGGTAATTCAATATTTAGTAAGTATTTTAGAGAAATTTTGGCACACATGTACAAAGATATTCATTGCAGAGTATTTGAAACAGTTTTTTTTTTTAAGGTCAGTAACCTCTTTAAATCTATGGGCATGAAATAAATCAGTTGTAGCATATTTTATTCTGGTATTCGTTTGTGCTGTTCACCAATAATTTCCATGTCTCCACTTTCCAGTAACACAGTGGAATTATAATTCTCAATCAATTTGATGCTTGGTATGACCACAAAACTTGCTTTTGTCCCCTCAAATGAGCACAAAGTGATGACTACCATTTCTCAGTAGAAGCTCTAAGGTCAGTGCAGAATTTTCCATACTCCTTTCCTATTATAAAAGGCCATGGACACAGGTAACAAAATGAAGACTCCATTAACACAGGTGTTTGAAAGGCTATGATGAGCAACGCAATCTTATTACTTGAAACAGACATGCACATTAGCATAATTGAGTCATAACATTTGTTGGTTTTATTCTCTATGGTATCTTTGATTGCCAAAGAGGCATTTGAGAAGCTGGGCAGAGATTATGAAATACTATTAAGGCCATGGGTACAAAAGGAGAGGTTTAAGCACCACAAAGGATAAAGATCCTGCTGGTAACTACCTCCCAGGATTTAGGTTAGAACCCTCTTGGACTACATTTTAGGGAAATTGAGAATAGATCAGCCTTCACAGGTATTGAAGCTCAATTTTAAAATAACTAAATCTCTGAGGTAATGGAAATAATCCAGTATTGCTAGTATCCCCAGGCACCCACCACAACCCTCACAATATTTAGAGGACAGCACATTCTAGGCCTTGAATTATCTCTCCCATTCAACAGGTTTGGAGTGTCAACTGCTAGTTGTGCAATTTATAAAATTGGTTCATCTGAATAAAGTAGTTGGAGTCACTGAGTAAAAGCACTATAGATCTGTTTTTCCTTTCTGGCTATGTTCAGATCTGAATATCTGATCTAAGACAGATCAGCCTGGTTCCCAAAATCTAAAAAATAATGACGCAGCCTTGATTCAAGGTTATATTGTGTATCAGTTTACTATGAGCCAACAACAAACAGAGCTATAAATAAAGATCAAATGTAAATTTAATTGGATGTGATTTCACATTGCTTCCCTAGTTTTTGTGAAAATAATGCAAAATACATAGCTTCATTAGGGCTAACTATGATAAGGGTTTTTTTTTTTTTTTTTCCTGGAAATGACCCTTTGAATGACAAGTCAATTTAGATTGTGGAGTATTATATTTACTGTAGAATTTTCCAGTGAGGGAAACTGACTTTACAGATTTTGTGGTTTGCACATAGAAAATTGTCTAGCAAACCAAGGGTAATGTGTGGAATTGGGCTACACAGTTCTGCCTCATCCGTATTTTCACCTGACCTCTTGCCAACCGACTACTACTTCTTCAAGCATCTCAATGACTTTTTGCAGGGAAAATGCTTCCACAGCTAGCAAGGATGCAGAAAATGCTTTCCAAGAGTTCATTGAATCCTGAAGCACAGTTCCTGAAGAATGGATTTTTACACTAGAGGAAGAAACAAACTTACTTCTCATTGGCAACAATGTATTGATTGCAATGGTTCCCATTTTTATCAATAAAGATGTTCAGGAAAGTATCTTTGCTCTCAGTGAACTTGCTGTCTAGTGGTAGAGACATAAATACCCTGAGATAAATCATATTAATTTCTTTCCCAAGGAAATTAGTTTAATAAGCTATAAATAAGGGATAGAAATGACCTTGGAAAGCCAGAAGGAAGGAAGCATCTGGTGAAGGGATGGGGGTGATTTGAGGTAGATTTAGAAATGAGCCTTAAAAACTGGAAGAGTTGGGTAGTGCCTTTTGGAGGATGGACACAAAATGTTTTTATAAGTGGGCAGAACAAAAACAGCAACGGCGGAGAGATCAGAGGCAAAGGCTGTTATTTGTGGAAGGATGAGTTAATTCTTCTGACTGGAGTGTGAAGTGTGTGAAAACGGGAGATGTTGCTGGAAAGCTACATCAGCTATGGAGAGCTTGGATTGTCAGGCTAGCTAACACATATGTGAGGATGATTTAAAACTTCTGCCTTGTTACTGTGGATGTGTGTTTATTACTTTGGATATCATACAATTGCTTCCATCTCTAGACATATTGATTTAAATGAAAAGGACATGGTTAGTAAAGCATAAATGCGTCTGAGATGACTTGAGTGGTAGCAGCTCAGGAATTCATATCATAATGAAATGGCTTTTTGGTCTTAGCTGTGATGCTAAATTCACATAGCAAATACACTATTTTTATTACAATTGTAAGTCCATCCTAAGTGGCTTTGAGGAAGGTGGTGGAGATACTAGAGCGGCTAAAGTTTTCTAAAAATCTGATTTGAGTGATTTAAAGCCTCTGAAAATCTAAGCTGGACTGAGCTTGATTAAAAGGCTAGGAGGCTAAGAATTAAAGAAAACTGTTCTCATGCTCTCTATTCAGGGATGAAGCGAGACACTGGATAACAAAATCCAAAGCATTTATTTTACATATATAGAAAGTAGCAGAAAAAAGCTCCTTGAATGTTATTTGTCAACCTTTTTGAAGATGCCCACTGGATAAATAGGACCAGAAAATGAGAATACTTTAGGTTATGAGATACTGTACACTCTTCAAATAAGTAAATATCCTTATGTCAGCCACTAACAGTTTATCTTCCCCAGAAAGTTTCGTCCTGCAGAATTAGGAATCAAGGTTATAACATAATGTCAAACTGATGTCAAAACGAAGCTCACAGTTATATCAGTAAACTTTCCCGCTGAGGGGCTCACCCCTGAAAGCCCTTTTGTCAAGAGAGTTTGACCTATCCCCAAATAATCTGAATAATCACTCTTCTAAGAAAACAAGAATGCCTTTGTGAAAGGTGTCATCAAAATATGGTTATGTAGATTTCATTATCATTGCCCTTGCTCTAGTTATTAATAGAATATTTCTGAGACACTTCATAAATGCAAAATTTAGACAGGAGGTTCAAGTCGACTTGAATTATTGAATAGAAAACAGCATGTCACTCTCAGGTCATGATTTTTAAGTGCCTGGGCCAAGGCATATGGTAATTTTTATGTAAATGATAAAAATATGCCTATATCTCTTGATTTTTTCATTCAAATCTTTCTGTTCCTTCTGCTAAATGACTGAAATATTATTCCTTAATGTCAAATTTTCCTATATGCACTAGTCTTCTAATGTAATTGTCTGCATGTATCTTTATTATAGTTTTATTATATGCTGCTTTATATGTTTGAAACTTTTTTTTTTTTTCTGAAACTTTCTTTTATAGCATCTACCTCACAGAGTCTAGGAACATTCTATTAAGGTTAATTTCAGCTTTACACTGGTGAGAACTACATTGAAAATAACTTTAAAAGTGCAAGCCTATCTTACTAACTATAAGAAATTCCTACTTGTGCCTGCCTATCTGTGCTCAGAAAAGAGGTTTGCCTTCATTGTGAAGATATTTCTACGCTAAGTCATGATTCCCTCTCCCCGGCCTACTCTCATTCACCAAAGGTGGATATTTGCCTAGTAATTTGTGAGATACAAAGTGTCTGCCTCCAATACAATTTTGGTATTGTAAAAAATCCAATAGGTTCTAGAAACTAATGGACTACGATGGGGATTCTGTCTCTGCTACTCACTTTTTGTACTATAGGAAGATTTTCTTTTTTTTAATTTTATTCAATTTCTCAATCTTTACACATTTGCTTTTACATATTTTATTTTTTTGCAGTTTTTGGCCAGGGCTGGGTTTGAACCCGCCACCTCCGGCATATGGGGCCGGCCCCCTACCCCTTTGAGCCACAGGCACCTCCCCTATAGGAAGATTTGTAACTTCCCTGAGTTCCCTCCACCAGTCCCCGTTTATGCCGTAGTTATAATAAGAGAACGGTCCTCCCAGTGTTGTTTGGAGGTTTAGAGGGAGTGAACACACAGATCTGGTCCATGCCAGGGGCTCAGTTAGCAGCAGCTGTTGTTGTTATTGTCAGTATCATTACTGTTAGGGACGTGACTAGAAGTTACCTATAACAAGTCAGCAGTCACAGATCTGAATTTAGTGTTCTCAGACCCAGAGGCAGGTGAGAGCAACAAGAAATAATCAGTTCAGAGTTCTCACGCTGTACCGTGCACGGAATTGTCAAAGTGGAGGCAGAGAAAGGGAAGGAAGGGGAGGCTGGTGCAAAATCCGCGAGGTGAAAGGGCTAGAAGTGCAGGAGTAAGGGGGAAAATCAAGAGTGGAATTGAGTCGGGCACCGGGCAACTGAGAAACACATGAAAAAGAACATTTTCCTTAAAATCAGAAACTTGGGAAAACAGAAAATCAGGGACGTGGACAATAACACTGACCTCTTACAGGGGAATTCTGCAGGTTATAAAACAGTCACATCCCTGAGTTCATTGGGAGATAGACCCATTACCAAACCCATTGTACAGCCTGCGGTTTCACTGTTTAGAAGAGTGAAAAAACCTGAAACCTCGCTGATATATAAATTTATAACCTTCATATTTTAGAAATCACCTCACTGTATTTCTAACTATATATATTGGAAAAGGAAAGCACATAATTGCCCAGACTTCTGCCCTGTGGGGAAAGACTCTCAATAAATAGCTCTTGCCTGTTCCAAACAGCCTGGAAGTAATAAGCCCCCTCTCCTAAGTATATCTGCACCGTCAGCATGGTCACTCATCAATGCCTGCGCAGTCATAAACCCTGACACTGGCTGGCCAGCTGCTGGGCCAGGTCGCCAGGCAGTGCCAGAGAGGTTAATATAATGTGCCAACGTGTACTTCCCCTAAAGCCACAAATGCTGACTCTTCAGTGGTTGTTAAGGGGGGAGGAATAGCCTCTTCCCTGCCGAGCAGGCTTAGTCTGGGAAAATTGAGCTCTTGGTCGTCCAGGCATTTTAATGGACTCCCTGAATCACTGATCAGCCAAGAAAGAAAGTGAAGGAGCCCAGGATTCTGAGTCTGCTGATTGGCTCTTTTGACAAAGACAAATGGAGAGCCAGTCATTCTCAATGAAGCAGGCTACAAAAGAGATTCTTTCTGCTAAATCTGGCCTCGCCTGTTTCTGTCCCTGGAGGATCATGGAAGTAAAAGCTGCCATAAACCACAATTCCTTGCAGACAGCGGAAGTGAGCAGAGGAAACAAGGATAAATTGGGTCACTCTGAGTTCTTCAAAAAAACTCTCGGCCTTGGCTTAGAAAAGACAACAGAGACGACTGGAACCCTCATTTTTCACAAGCTGCATCAAAATGATTGAGATGTGACATAAATTAGAGGTAAAGGATCTTGGTTCTGGAAGGGGAATTAATTACTCTACCCACCCCAAACCATGTTGTAAATGGAAAATGTGAGACTGAGTGAGGCAAAGGAAATTGTCCAATGTCAGTTTATCATAGACGGCACTGGAACTAGAACTTGGGGCTGTATTCCCATTCAATATTGTTGAGTATACCAGGAGGTGTGCTGGACAAAAAGCAGAAAGCATGACCTTCTACAAGCAACATACGAGGAGTTATAGCACAGAGCTTCTATGCCGTCACAAACATGATAGATACCCAGACCAGAACAGAGGCTTGTACAGCAACGTGACTTTCAACCAAACTATAAGGTATTAAGGAGTCCCAGTAATGAAAGATCTGTTGTTTTGTTGCTTAACTGAGACCCACATGTAAAGTTAGAAAAACTTTAATTCTGATCTAATGCATATTAAGATCAGATGCTAGCCAAGATGAAATTATAAAAACCAATTTGTACTCCCTTCTGAAAAAAAAAATACACACACACACAAAAATGAAGTTCAAGGAACTGAACATTAGATAACCAACGGAAGTGATTCCTGAACATGAAAAAAATAAATCAAATGAACCCTGTGATTGCCCACAAACTGTTTCTAGGCTGCAGCCCAGATCAGGGAACCTGGGTGGAGCCCCAGGCACTCCCTCCGCTGGGATCCTAGGGAGACCAGTGGGCTAGAGTCCACGAAACAATATTAGAGAGGAGAGTGATACAGAATAATATAACTCTCGAGATATTTGGAGAGTGTCCTGGGAGCCTTCAGCTGAGTACTGAACATGTGAGGAAACAGGTGAATGAACAAATGATGGTGTATCCACACAACAGCAATCAAAAGAAATAAATTTATTCATGCATGCAGTAACATGGATAAATCTTAAAATAATTATTATGCTCAAAAGAAGCCAATCAAAAAATAGTAGTTATGGGCGGTGCCTGCAGCTCAAAGGAGTAGGGCACCAGCCTCATATGCTGGAGGTGGCAGGTTCAAACCCAGCCCCGGCCAAAAAAAAAAAAAGTAGATAGTACATATTGCATAATTCCATTCATACAAAATTCTAAAGCATGCAAACTAATCCATAATGACTGGTAATTGTCTGAGGAAAAGGGATGGGTTAGGCATTGCCAGGAGGAAGAAATTATAAAAGGGTACAAGGAAACTCTTATAAATGTTCGTTAGTCTGTTTATGGTGATGATTTCATGGAACAATAATTGATGTTTGTGTGTCAAAACTTACCTCTGGAATCATACAACTTAAACATATGTCCTTTTGTGTTGAGCTTTTTTGGCTCAACACACTCTTGAGATTTATCCATGTTGTGGGGTATATGTAGAGTTTATTCCTTCTTTTTGTTGAATAGTATTCCATTATTCCATTGTATAAATGTACCGCAATTTGTTCATTCACCTGGGGATGGGCATTTGAGTTGATGTTTTCATTATTATGAAAGAAATGTTATATACCTACTCTATGCATTTTTTTAACATAAATGAAGATCATATGGCAGGTGCATACCTGACACTTAAAGAAATTGGAAAACTGTTTTCCAACTAGCTGCACAATTTCGCGTCCCATGAGTAATGTATGAATCTTATTTCCTCCATCATTCCACCTGATGTTACCAAACATTTTATTTTATAAAATCCTGGGAGAGTGAAAAGATATTTTATTCCAATTTTAATTTAATTTTTTCATAATAACTAATGATACTGATCATTTTTTTCTTTCCTTCTTTCTTTCTTTTTTTGTTGAGATAAGTCTCACTTTGTCTCAAAAGTGCCACCTTTTTTCATGTGTTTATTGGCAATTGTATATTTTCTTTTAAAAGTTGTTTATTCACAGCTTGCACACATTTGTTATTACTATTATTTCAATAGATTTAGGGGGTATAAATGATTTTTGTTACATGGATGAATTGTATAGTGATGAAGTCACAGCTTTAGTATACTCATCACTGGAATGTGCACATTGTGACCAAAAGGTAATTTTTGGACCCCTAACCCTCCTACCCTCCTCTTTTCTTACTTTCCAATGTCTATTATACTACTTTATGCCTGTATATCCTCAGCACTTAGGCCCCATTTATAAGTGAGAACATGATTTTACATATTTTTATTGAATTGCTTGTCTTTTTTATTGAAGTATAGAAGTTCCTTATATACTGGATTTTGTGGAAATTCAAGGGTGTGGTGCACCTAGCACAATGGCAAGTTTTTGCCAGATATAAGTAAAATATACAATATTTACATATATTTGATATATATGTATATATAAAATCATTTCTTCCAGCCAAGGTGTAGCTTTTTGTTTTCTTAACAATGTCATTTGGTAAGTCTGTAATTTTGATGGGGTCCGGTGCATTTCCCTCCTTCCTTTATCATCCACCTGTCTCTGTCTCTCTTGCTCTCTCTCTCCCCATAGTCCAGTCATTTCAACAGCACCAAAATCTGACTTGTGCCTCCTCAACTCAACAGTACTATTCTCACTTGCTTTGGCTCCACCTCCTTGTTCAACCATCAGAAAAATATCTCTAGCTAAAGAGCCAGGGCAAATGTGGGACTCCTTTCTTGTGTTGCCCCACTTTCAGGAATCAAATGCCTGAAAACAGTTGTCTCATGTCTTTTTTTTCCATTTTTACAATTGTTTGCAGCAGAAAGGCAAATTTGACAGCAGTTAGCCTGACATGGCCGTATCCTGGTCCCTCTGATTGAAAATTATACTACCTAGCTACCTGATATTTTCCCATTTTTAGCATAATCATAATCATCTACTAACCTTTATGCATTTCCCCAAATCCTTAAGAACTTTATTACTAGGGCTTTTGGGATTTAGCATTGTCTTAGGAGCCATGCTTAAATTTGAATACTGTCTTTGCTATTTCTACCTACTTTAGCTAAAAGAAGTCACTTAACTATTGTCTTACTATTCAATGAAATAAGTGTAACAAAATGTCAGAGGTTTTGTGGGAATTCAAGGATGTGATGCATTTAGCACAATGGCAAGTATATGACAGATATTCGACAAACAGAAGCAGTATAGAGGTTAAAATAATGGATTGTAGAGTCAGGAGAATTGATTTTGAAAACTAGTTACCGGTTTCATAATCACAGCACATCCCGCATGTTTAGGTAAGATATTCAGCCTCAGAGCAGAGCAGGACTGTAGACTGCAGACATCTCCTTGCCAGCTGCTCTTGGTGAGACAGGGGACAGAGGATTTTGGTCACCACTGGCTGGGAGAACCTAGCCAGAAACATTGCTACGGGGCACAGTGAAGCAGTAGGAGACTCCAGGAGCCAACAAGGAAGTCTGGAGTATAGGAGGACCAGCACAGAGGACAGGTGCTGGGGTATGGGCAGAGGTCAGCTGGTGACCCTCCTGTGGAGGACTGGAGGTGGGAAAGGGAAGTTTTTGCTTTGGGACTGAACTGCTCTCTGGATTGCCTTGGATGGCCTTGGATGAGCAAGGGAATTCGAGTAATGACTGGAGGCTGTGATTGAGTGCTGGGTGGGGCGAAGGTCCCATAAGCTTGGCTACAGGCAGGTCACCATTGTGGAAAAGCTGCAGGAAAGAAACAGTCCACAGGGTCTTAGTGCATGGCTGGCTCTGGCCTACCTGCTGAGCTCGGGAAGCCCTCCTTGGAGTGAGTTGAGCACCGCCTCTCCTGGGGAAAATCACTTTGTTAGCAGGAGTCACTGTTTGAAAGGTCAAGATGTGCCACCTGAGAGAGCTGGTGAGAGCTTTGAAATCTTAATCCCGCAGGGAGTGAGTGCTGTCAAAGTGACCAGACCCTGACTATGAGCAAGTAGGTCTGGAGAACAGGTCCAGGTTTCCTCTGAAACTGAAGAGTGCCTTTGGGCCCCCAATATTATACAGTGAAAACAGCATGTATGTTCTCCATCTCCTAACACCACAGCACTTGTTTTCTCTCCTTTGGTAGAGATTTTTCTGCTTTTCTCATCTCATCCACATAATTTTTCTTATAATAACCAAGATATCGCTTTTTTCCTTCAGTTTATATCATTGTATTTTTAATTTTCTTTCACAATTTTTTTTTCTTTTCTCTGAGGGCTGGGAGGTATTGGTCTGGCTGGGAGGTCACAGCATTAGTCTGGCTCAAGGAGGCCATGAGCTCATAGTCTAGGATGTCCTTCTAGTTTTAGCCATTGGAAAGATGGTATTGGTAGGTCCCCACTATGACATATTGCTGATTTTTTTCTATAATTGGTAGAGGTGGAGTCTTGATTTGGCCAGGCTGGTAAGGAGAGCCTGACTATAAGGATGCACCCAGCCTGGCCCTTCAAAGCCCTGGAGTTGTGGGTGTGAGTCAAAGAACCCTGCTAAACACCACCATTTCTCCTGTCCCTCTCTTTCCCTCTTTCTTTCCTTCTCTCCTTTTCTTCAACTCTTTCCTTTCTTTTTCCTCCTTTTTTTTCTTTATCTTTTTCTTTCTCTCTCCCTTCTTTCTCTTTCTCTTCTCTTCCTTTTTGGCCTTATACCTAAAGGCCACTTAAACACCTAAGCTCAGAGACAAAGTAATTTAAAGCAAAGGAAGCAGTGAAATAAAAAAGTAAGGGAAGGAAATAAACAAGAAGAAAACACAGATGAGGAGGAACCAGAAGAAAAATTCCCACAAGAAACAAGAATAAAGCAACTGCTCCAAGGGATCATGAGGTAGCCACCGTAGAGAATTCCGCCTATAACGATTTATTGGGAATGACATAAAGGGAATTTAAAATATGGATTAAAAAGGAAATAAAGGGAATTGACAAGAAAGTGGAAAAACATAATCAAAAAATGGATTCAAGATAAGAGAATATAGAAAGGATATGGCAGAGGTTAAAGAATTGAAGGAATCAATCAGGAAACTTAAATACACAGTAGAAAGTATTAATAACATGTTAGACCATGGAGAAAAAAAAGAATCTCAGAACTTGAGGATACAGCTCCTAAACTAACTCAGGTAGTTAAATAAGGAAAAGAAGAGAGAGAAAGCAAAACATTCACTCAAAGAATTATGAGACTTCACAAAGCATTCAAACATATGAATTATAGGGATCCCTAAAGGAAAGAAGAACATTCCAAAGGAATAGAGGCTCTACTGGAGGATATCATAAATGAAAATATCCCAACCATCACTATAGATTCTGACGCACTCCTTTTAGGGGATTATCAAACCTGGGCTTGCCTCAACATGAATAGAGCATTTGCAAGACATAACAATAAACCTATTCAAAGTCAAGATGAAAGAGAAAATTCTGTAAGCAGCCAGGAGTAAGTGCCAATTGACCTACAGGGTGAAGGCAGACTTTTCAGCTGAAACTTTCTGTGCCAGAAGAGAATGGTCATCTACCTTTAATAATCTTGACTGACACAATTTCATCCCAGAATTCTGTATTCTGGTGAAATCAAATCTTTTGCTGAGCTGCAAAGATTGAGGAAATTCAGCACAACAAGACCAAATGTACAGGAAATACTTAGACTTTTCCACACTGACTAGCTCAATGGACCGTCAGTATAATAAAGACCAAAAAATAAAGTATAAAACCTACCTTCCACAATGACACAAAGGATAAAACTAACCAACATACTTTCACAAAATAAGTAGAGTAGAATTCCATAACACTTATCAATTCTCTCAATAAACGCTAATGGATTAAATTCCCCTCTGAAGAGGTACAGGCTGGCTGATTTGGTTAAAAAACACACAAGGCATTCATATCCTGCCTCCAGGAAACACACCAAGCCTCAAAGGACAAAACACAACTCAGGGTGAAGGAAGGATGGGAAAACAATATTTCAGACAAATGAAAATCAGAAGAAGGGGGGGGAATCACAATCTTATTTTCAGATACCAGTGGATTTAAAGCAAATGATTTTAAGAAAGATAAAGATAGTCACTTCATACTGATCAAGTCAACAATGCAACAAGAGGACATTGCAATTCTAAATATTTATGTACCCAACTTAAATGCTAGCAGATTTATGAAATGGTCTGAGAAGTACATTATACTATAACACCATAATAGCTGTGGACATTAACACCTGTATGAGAGAGCTGGAGAGATACTCTAATTAGAAACTAAACAAAAATACAAAGGACCTAAATGTAACTCTAGAACAAATGACCTTAATAGACATATACAGAATGCACGATCTCAAAGCTAAAGAATATATTCATTCTTCTTGTCAGCCCGTGGAACATTCTCCAAAATAGACTGTCCTAGAACACAAATCAAACCTCAACAAAATCAAAAGAATTGAAATAATATGTTGTATCTTCTCAGATCACAAGGTGATAAAGGTGGAACTCAACACCAACAAAACCTGTCATCCCCATACAAAGGCATGGAAATTAAACAATCTTATGCTGAATGACAGTTGAGTTGAGGAAAAAACAAAAGTGGAAATTATTAAATTCCTCAAACACAACAACAATGAAATTATAATCTACCAAAACCTGTGTAATACTATAAAAGCAGTCCTAACAGGGAAATGTAAGGCATTAGATGCCTGCATCTGAAAAACAGAAAGAGAGCACATGAACAACCTGAATCATCTTAAAGAAATGGAAAAGGAAGGGTAATCTAATCCCAAACCTAGCAGAAGAAAAGAAGTAACCAAAATTAAATCAGAAATAAAGGAAATTGAAAACAAAAGAGTCATTCAGAAAATTAATGAAACAAAAAGTTGGTTCTCTGAAAAATTAAATAAAATTCACAAACCATTGGTCAGATTAGCAACAGAAAAGCAACATCTCTAATAACTTCAATCAGAAACAAAAAGGGGGAAATACCAACCAGTACCACAGAGATTCAAGAGATTATCTCTGACAACTACAAGAAACTCTATGTTCACAAATTTGACAATGTGGAGGAAATGGACCAATACCTGAAATCACACCCTCTCCCTATACTTAACCAGAAGCAATAGATCTCTTGAATAGACCAATATCAAGCACTGAGATTGAAGAAAAAATAAAAAAATCTTCCAACAAAAAATTGTCCTGGACCAGATGGCTTCACACCAGAATTATATCAAACCATCAAAGAAGTGCTTATATCCATTCTGCACAAACTATTCTAAAACTTTGACAAGGAAGGAATCTTCTCCAACATGTTCTATGAAGCAAATATCACCCTGATATCAAAAGCAGGAAAAGAAACCAGCAAAAAGGAGAACTTCAGAACAATTTCAGTAATGAATATAGATGCAAAAATACTCAGTAAAATCTTAGGCAATAGATCACAGCTGCACATTAAAAAAATTATATGTGACAAGCCATAGGCTTCATCCAAGGGTGCAAGTCTGGCTTAACATATGCAAATCCATAAATTTAATTCACCATATCAATTGAAGCAAAAACAAGGATGATATGATCCTCTCCAAAGATGTAGAAAAAGCATTTGATAAAATTCAGCATCCTTTTCTAATAAAAACATTTAAGAATATAGGCATAGGTGGCACATTTCTTAAACTGATTGAAGCCATCTATGACAAACCCACAGGTAACATTATCCTGGAAGGAGTAAAACTGAAAGCTTTTCCACTTAGACCTGGAACCAGACAAGGATGTCCACTATTGCCACTATTATTCAATATAGTTCTGAAGGTTCTAACGAACGCAATCAGGCAAGAGAAGGATATAAAGGGCATCCAAAAGGGGGCAAAGGAGGTCATCACTCTTTGCTAATGATATGATCTTATACTTAGAGAACCCCAGAGACTCAACCACAAGACTCTTGGAAGCGATCAAGATATACAATAACATCTAAGGGTATAAAGTCAATGTCCACAAATCAGTAGTCTTTGTAAACACCAATGACAGCCAAGTTGAGAAGCTAGTCAAAGACACAATTCCCTTTATAGTAGCTGCAAAGAAAAATTAAATACCTAGGAATATACTTAACAAAAGAAGTGAAGGATCTCTACAAAAAGAATTATGAAACCTTAAGAAGAGAAATAGCTAAAGACATTACAAATGGAAGAACATACTATGCTCTTGGCTGGGAAGAATCAGCATTGTCAAAATGCCTATAACTATACAGATTCAATGCAATCTTCAGTAAAAAACCAACATCATGCTTAGAATAACTGGAAAAATATAATTCTTCATTTTTTAAGGAAGCAGAAAAAAAAATCTTTAAAACCAAGGCAACTCTCAGTAATAAAAACAAAGCTGCAGGTATCAGTCTACCAGACTTTAGTTGTATTACAAGTCTGAAGTAATCAAAACAGCATGGTATTGGCACAAAGATAGAGATGTAGACATATAGAACAGAATAGAAAACCAAGAGATGAAATCAGTCACTTATAACCATCTGATCTTTGGTAAACCAAACCAAAACATACAGTGAGGAAAATAATCCCTATTCAATAAATGGTGCTGAGAGAACTGGATAAACACATGTAAAAGACTGAAACTAGACCCCCACCTCTCACCACTTATAAAAATTGACTCAAGATGGATTAGATAAAAGATTTAAATCTAAGTTATGTAACAATAAGAATCCTAGAAGAAAGTTTAGGAAAAACTCCTTATGATGTCAGACTAGGGAAAGATTTTAAGAAGACTTCCATGGAAATTGCAACAATAACAAAAATAAACAAATGGGACTTAATTAAACTGAAAAGCTTCTGCACAGGTAAGGACACAAAAATTAAAGCAAATAGATAATTTCCAGAATGGGAAAAGATATTTTCATATTATGAATCTGACAGAGGGTTGATAACTAGAATCTATGGAAAACTCAAATTAGTCAACAAAAAAAGAACAAACAATCCCATCTATCACTATGCAAGTGACATGAACAGAACCTTCTCTGAGGAAGACAGACGAATGGCTAACAAACATACAAAAAAAATGCTCATCATCCCTATTCATCAGCGAAATGCAAATCAAAACCACCCCATCATATCACCTAACACTAGTGAGAATGGCCAACATCACGAAGTCCCAAAGTTATAGATGCTGGTACAGATGTAGAGAGAGGGGACGCTTTTATACTGTCAGTGGAACTATAAAACAATGCAACCTCTTTGGAAAGAAGCAGGGACAATCCTCAAAAAACTCAAAATAGACTTTCCATTTGATTCTGCAATCCCATTACTAGGCATCTACCCAGAAGAAAAAGAAAAACATTTTTATCATAGGGAAAGGACATTTGCACTATACTATTTATTGCAGCCCAATTTACAATTGCCGAGGTGTGGAAACAGCCTAAGTGCCCATTAACACAGGAATGGATTATCAAGCTGTGGTATATGTATACCATGGAATACTATGCAGCCATAATAAAAGATGGAGACTTTACATCTTTTGTATTAACCTGAATGGAGTTGAAGCACATTCTTCTTAGCAGAGTATGACAGGAATGGAAGAGCAAATATTCAATGTACTCAATACTAATATGAAGCCAGCAGACAATTTAATATATCCCCACATAACAGAAAATCTCAATTTAATTCATGTTGGAGTGAGAGAAAATAAGGAAAGGGGAGAGGGGAGCAAGGGAAGGGATTTTTATGCTCCTCCTTAATAAGCACAATGTAAGAGTATTGGCATACCTTTTGGCATGGGACATAACTAGGAGAAGAACTCTACCTAACATATGCAAATATTGTAACCTTGTTGTTTGTATCCTCACATTAACCTGAAAATAAAAAAAAAAAAAATAACCTCTCCAAACCCTAACTTCTGAATAAAAACTAGAAATAAAAACAATAATAGTCACTACTTTAGAAGATTAGATGAGAATTAAATACATGTGTACAGAGTACCTTCTGAGATACATACCTCTTGACAAATGTGCAATAAACATTGCATGATATGTTGTTATTCTTTTTCTTGCCCTCTTCTTTCCTCCACCTATCCCTTGTCATTCATGGGTGACTCCTCATCACTCATGCATCATTTGTTCCATATAATTCTCTATCCTTGGATGATTATTACTATGCTGACCTCTGACTCGATTTTCCTTTAGCAGCCCACATGCTCTGCTCCAACACATATTGAATCATTTTCAGAATGCAATTGTCTTCTAAAAATTATAATTTTTAAAAAATTTCAGATTAATATGAGAATGCAATAAGGTTACATGGTTTGCATTTGTTAGGTAAAGTCCTGTTGCAGTTGTGTCCACCCAGGAGGTATGCCATATACATTTTCATTGTGCCCATTAGGTGGGAGCACACCAGTTCCCCACTCTCCTCCCCCCTCCCTCCCATCTTGAATTGAATTGAGATTTTCTCTTATGTGGGCATGTGTTAGATTGTCTGCTGGCTTCATATTAGTATTAAGTACATTGGATATTTGCTTCTTTATTCTTTTGATACCTTACTAAGTATGTGCTTCAACTTCATCCAGGTTAAAACAAAAGATGTATGGTCTCCATCTCTTATGATTAGTGTGCCATGGTATACATATACCACAGTTTGTTAATCCATTCCAGGTTGATGAGTATTTAGTTTGTTTCCACATCTTGGTGATCGTAAATTGAGCTGTGATAAACAATCTCGTGCAAATGTCCTTATCATAAAACGGTTTTCTTTCTTCTGGGTAGATACCTAGTAATGGGATTGCAGGACCAAACGGAAGGTCTATTTTGAGTTCTTTGAGGATTCTCCATACTTCTTTCTAAAGAGGCTGTATTAGTTTGCAGTCCTACCAACAGTGTAAAAGTGTTCCCTTCTTTCTCCATCTGTGCAAGCATGTGCAGCTCTGGGACTTTGTGACGTGGGCTGTTCTCACTAGATAATTTATGATTTTAAATTCAACCTCTTTATTCACAACCTCTTTTCCTCCCACCTCTTCCATCTTCAATCTCAATTTCCCTGCTCCCTGTGAAGTTCTGCTAGGTCGACTTGTAAAGAGTAAGATTGAGAATAGTATGGCTGCCACCAGCCTCATCAATTTCTACCTTTCTTACCTTATCCTTTTAGTTGCTTACCCTTAGACCTACAGTCTCATCAGACACGTGATCAGTTGTGGCCTAATCAAAACATTAGTATTCCTAAGTGGCTGTGAAATCCACTTATCTCAAGCAAAGTTTATAGACTGGGAAAGCATCATTCACTTCTACAAGTTTTACCCTTTAACTCTGCTAATGCTTTCTTGGCAGAAGGAAAAAACTCAAACAGTGAATGTAATCAGATCATTTGGAAATAACAAGAATGTTACATTGTTGCTTTTATCCCGGGTTGCACATTAAAACCTGTGAGGGAGATTTCTGACTGTGCCTCTACCCCAGAATTTCTGATTTAAGTGGAGTTGGGATGGGACCTGACCATTACTGTTTTCTAAATATTACCCTGACTATATTAATACTCAGCCAGAGCTAAGAACCACTGCAGTAGTGGGAAAGACACAATTATTAAAGTCATTCTTCTAATACCGATAAGCCAGTTATAGGAAACTTACTTTTCAGTAGTGTGCTAGAACTGATTTATGCTAGCTCATGAAAGCTGATGGTTAAAATTCCAGAAACGTTGTTCACCAATTGGTGTCGCTGTGATAAATGAAAAGTGGATGTGTGGAATGATTCACACATTGACAAATACTACAAATCAGTGTGTCCCCTCTCCCACCTGATTGCAAACCATTTACAGCATAACATTGCTCTAGTCTTCAGTTCATTTTTCTTTACCTTGCTGGTCCTTGAGTCAGAAATTATATGTAACTAGAAGCACTGTCCTTTTAATGTGGCTTCAGATGAAGTTTTTTCTCTGTAGTTCACCATGAAATTGTTCTATATCCTCTTCTTTTAAATAGAAATGGCTGTAGCAGTAGCCCAGGGTGAGGTCAATAAACACTGTCATAAACATGAACGGACAGAGAAGGCCCTACTTTCTATGCAAGTCTGTTTAGTATTATTTTTTCATTGGTCTGATAATTTATAATTATTCATCTGATTTTTATGGCTCTCCAGACTTACCAGCAATCTTTCCAGTTCTGCAACATAGGAGTTGTTGTCTTCCATGTATTTTATTGCAAGTATGTAAAAGAAAATAAAACTTATCCTAGGAAGACATGATAACACAGAATATTAGAGGAGAAACTGGCCTTATAAGTTATCTAGCCCAACCTCCCGATTTTTAAATAATGTGAACTCCAAAGAGTTCAGGTGACTTCCCATGGTCATATCTATAATTATTGGCAGAGTCAGGACTGCATATAACCCAAGGGTCTTCACCTCCAAGATATTGTACTTTTTTTCTGTAATCTTGTTCCTCAAAGTATGGTCTTCCCACTGGCAGCATTGACAGCATCTCGGAGTCCGCCAGAAATACAAAATCTCAGCCTCCATTCCAGATCTGCTGAATAAGAATCTGTGTCTCAACAAGATCCTGAGGTTATTTGAATCTGACTTAAAGATTAGGAAGTACTAATCCTTCTGGAAATTCCATTTCTGGGTATATACTCAAAACAATTAAAAGAAGGGTCTTGGAGGGATATTTGTATACCCATGTTCATAGCAGTATCATTCACAAGAGCTAAAAATGGGAACCACCTAAGTGCCTATCAATGAAAGAATGGATAAAAAAAATACAATATATACATATAAGGAAATATTAGTCAACCTTAAATAGAAAAAAATTTCCAGCCCATGCTTTAACATGGATGAGCCTTCTTTGCAAAATGAAATAATTCAAGTCACAAAAAAACAAATACTATACAATTCCATACATGAAGTACCTAATGTGAAATTCATAGAGAAAAAAACTAGAATGGTGGTTTCCAGGGGCTGGGAAAAGAAGAGAATGGGAAGTTATTTTTTAATAGATATAGAGTCCATTTAATTTTCTTTTTCATTTAAAAAAAATTCATACCAATGTGATTCTAGTTTTCTGGAAGATTTGATTCACCAACTGAATCCAAGATGTCAGATGGAGGGAAAAACAATTAGATGTGCTATCAAAGTAATTGAATAAAAATAGTTCTAATTTATTTAAAATGTCTTTTTACTGTGCTTCCTAAGACTGGCTCGGGATCCTCAACAATATTCAGACATGTATTATTTAATCCCACATGTTTTTATAAGGGGAACCAACTTGTCCACGTTTGCTTGGGGCTCCCACTTTCAGCACTAAAAATCTCATGTTCATCATGAGGAAACCCCTCAGGAATGAGAAACCAGGGACACCAGGTCACCTGGGTCGCCCCATGTATTAATCTTAGAATCTTAGAAAGGCTATGCAGTAACTAAGTAGAGCCACAATTCAACCCTAGATCTGACTGACAAAAGAACTAAAATAACTCCCACTGAATCAACAAGAAAAAAAGAGGAGTAAACACAAAACCTCTCTGGCAATGTCACTCTACTTTGGGTTTGTATTTAAAAGAAATTTAATCTGGCATGCCAAATATTCTTAACTAACAAGCTTCTCTGTTCCTCCTAAGAATATTGTTTTGAATTAATATTCTGGAAAATTTGCAGGATCTGCCCTTCTAGAGCCAAGATAAATCTCTGATCTGTGTGTTTTATTTAAAATGACCGTGGAATACAGGGAAGAATTAACAGGCAGTTGGAGTATAGCCAGGGCTATAATCAGTTTTTCCCCAAAGCCTTTTTAATAAAGGAGTTCAGGGAGAAAGTCTAGGCTTTAAAAAATCATTGTTAAAATAAAAAAATCTGTAATGTCTTGCAGTGTTCAAAATAGAAGCTGACAATTGGGTAATCAAAGATGTTTGGATTGCAGTCAGCGATTAACCCTCTGATTTTTCCTGCATTTACTGGAGAGGCGTCAGGATGGCCAGGATGAACAATGAACCCAAAGGACTGGGGTTCATCTGAGATCCTAATCATCCAGTTGAGCTGAAAAGTCTCAGACTAAGACATACATTTGCCCTACATCTATCTTCTTCAGTCTTGAGTGCTCAAAAGAGGGATTATTAAAAAGGAAAGGCTGAAAGGACAATGGGAGGAGAGGAAAAAGCTCCATTCCTGGGGAAAAAAGTTAAGGATGAGAGAACACAGGCCATTTTAAGAAAGAGAAACTGCCTGAGCCGCCAGGGACATTTCAGAATCAGAGAGAAAAGGCAATCTCTGTACAACCTCTGTAAGCTGACCATCTGAGGGACAGTGATAAACTGGTGAACATACAGAGGTGGTCAACATAAGGAGCTAGGCCTACTATACTGATACATACATGTGGTGTATGTTCAGCCTATGAAAATTAGGATTAGGTCAACTTAAGGAAGTGGTCAGTGTAAGGAGGTGGCCAGTGTATGGAGGTTCTACTGTATTTCATTATAGAGCAGGGGAATAATTACTATTGGGAAGTTATAAGAAAACGTTACCACTGCCTATGTTGCATTGTCTGTTTTCCATTCTCTTTACCTATTGAAGTTAATAATAAAACCCCAAGTCATGGGTACCGGGGAAAAAAAAATGGTGAGCTAATGCTCAGTTCCTTGACCCTCTCTCTATTAGAGTGGGCGGAAGGCTGAGAGAGAAATCTCCTGTAATACCTGTAAAAAGAGGAGGGTAGAATCTCAGCTTCTTGATCATAGAAAATGAGAAAATTTAGCTCTTAAACCTGCCTTTGAATGAAACAAAGAAACAGCCTAGGACCAAAGCATTCTCCTTGCAGTTCTGCTGAAAATGTATCTCATCCACTCAGAGACAAATCCTTCGGAAATGAGCCCAGCCAAGTTAGTGACTGAATAGAATTGTCTCAATCTTTTCCTTCAACATCACACTTGTCAAATGATGCTCGTGTGCCTGGCAGTCTCCCATAGCTGCCCCCAGGCTTGCTCCCCATTTCCTGTCTGATTGCTGGAAATTTATTCTTTTTACTGTTGCAAAAAGGATGCAAGTGAGTGATGTTACATGGATCCATATACATTGATTTTCCTCAAATGTATTGTATGACAACCAAACAAAGGGCAAACTTAGCTTCACATCTTAATTGTTTAATTATCAGGTCAGAAATATCTTGGTGTCACACAAAGACTTATACATGCATGTGTATTCATGATGGCATTGTTCTCACTAACCAGAAAAAATGGAAACAACCCAAATGTCCATCACCTGATGAACAGACAAACAAAATGTGGTATATCCATGAATATTACGCAGCAATAGAAGGGGACAAAGTAGTAAAATATTGATGAACCTCAGAAATACTATGCTAAGTGAAATAAGCCAGACACAAAATTATGTCATTATATATTATATGATTATATATTATATGATTTCATTTATAGACATGTCAAGAAAAAACAAGTACATAAAGACAGAAAGCAAAATAGTGGTTACCTGAGGCTGGAGTGGGAGTGGGTATAACAGTAATTGAGCATGAGGTTTCTTTTTAGGGTGCTAGTACTATAACGAAATTAGATTTACGGGACCATTATATAACCTTAAATACATTAAAATTCCTTGAGGTGTACACTTTAAAATGTATGAAATTTACAGTATGTAAATTATTTCTCAGCAAATTTTTTTCAATAAAAAATAACATTTACTTGAAATAAAAAAGAAGAATGGCTAGTGTCATTTTTCATGATTGACAGAGACTGGCCTTTCATGCCTCTCCAAATCTCCTACCTGCAAAGGTGTTCTCCGGCATCTCCTGGCACTCAGTTCAGAATTTTAAAAGTCTGCTCTGTCTCCTTTATTGACAGACTGTGGCACCATTCCCTGTGGCACATTATCACATCTTTATAAATATAATCAACCCCATTACACTTGGGATTGTGTGAGGCTAAGCAATCTCTCCCAGCAACAGAGAAACCAGGAGGTGTTGTGCATGGCTTAGCCTCAAGGACAAAATATAAAATGACAAAAATGTAAACTATGGGGTGGTGCCTGTGGTTCAAAGGAGTAGGGCGCCGGCCCCATACACCGGAGGTGGCGGGTTCAAACCCAGCCCTGGCCAAAAACTGCAAAAAAAAAAAAAAAAAAAAAAAAAAAGTAAACTATGTACTTATAACTTCCCTGTGGTATAGCCCTAGGACATATTCTCCCCTAGGAAAAAATAGGGATAATGATAATCTTTTTATCATTAGAGATTGTTTACAATAAAAACATTTCTATATGTGAAAAGAGAATATATAGGCAATATTTCCTATCCTGTTGACACTTGATACAAGTAATATCATATCATCACGACTTGAAAACTCACAGTTTTAACGAGTTCCTTCTGTCATATACATATTTGGAAAAAAAATGTGGATAATTTTGAGGT
Source organism: Perodicticus potto (assembly GCA_963574655.1). Lineage (NCBI taxonomy): Eukaryota > Metazoa > Chordata > Mammalia > Primates > Lorisidae > Perodicticus > Perodicticus potto. The sequence goes on from CAUYRH010053159.1 coordinate 54,711, forward strand.
AGTACCATGCTCTGGAACGAAGTTTAGCATGTTTAAATTTTCCTGACTACAGGAAAATTTTCCTTAATTTTCCTGACTACAGGAAAATTTTCCTTAATTTTCTTGTAATCAGGAAAATTTAAACATGCTAAATTTTTCTTAATTTTCCTGATTATAAAATCTTTTAAAATTGAAAATATGACAATCTTAAGGGAGCTCTGCATAAAGTATCATCCAGCCAATACCTATAGCTGAGGGAAGGAAGGACTATTACAAGCAATTGCTCCAAATCTCACAGAATAGTGAAGGTAATTCAGGACTTAAAATCAAATCTCCTCACGCACAATTATATGCTCCATTCTATATATATCCATCTATCTATCCACCTATCCATCAGATAGATAGATAGATAGATAGATAGATAGATAGATAGATAGATAGATAGATTTCAAAGTGTATACATGAGAATACATATATCCTTTGTTAGGGTATATAGATTTCATGGTGTATACATGAGAACGGTGCACACTGGATTAATAAGACTAGGAGAAGAGCTTTCCCGCTGAGGAAATCTATATTAGAGGTTTCCAGAGAAACAGAACTGAATGTGTGTGTGTATGTATAAATGCACAGAAAGAAAGGAAGGGAGAAAGGGATGTATTTCAAATAAATAAATTATTATTTTTTAAAATAATTATTTTGAAAATTATTATTTGGGCAGTGTAAAAGTTTTATTTTTTTTCTTTTATTCTGATTAAATCATAGCTGTACACATTAATGCATTTATGGGGGACAATGTGCTGGTTTTATATACAATTTGAAATACTCTCATCAAACTGCCTAACATAGCCTTCACCACACTTTCTTAATTATTATGTCTAGGCATTTATACTCTACACTTAGTATAATTGACATGTACCCTTGTAAAATGAAGTACAAGTGTTGTCAAACCCATTACCCTCCCTCCACTCATCCTCCTTCCTCCCCAACCTTCTCCCTCCTCTTTCCCCTTCATCTTGGGCTGTGGTTGGGTTAAAGCTTTCATATGGAAGTGTGTTTGCTTATATATTTGTTTCATAGTAGAGCTGAGTACATTGGATACTTTTTCTTCCATTCTTGAGATACTTAAGAATATGTTCCAGCTTCATCCATGTAAACATATAAGAGGTAAAGTCTCCATTTTTTTTTTTTTTCCTTTTTGCAGTTTTTGGCCGGGGCGGGGTTTGAACCCACCACCTCTGCCATATGGGGCTGAATCCCTACTCCTTTGAGCCATAGGTGCTGCCCAAGTCTCCATCTTGTTTAAGGCTGCATAATATTCCACAGTATACATATACCACAATTTATTAATCCATTCATGGGTCCATGGGCACTTGGGCTTCTTCCATGACTTAGAAATTATGAATTGGGCTGCAATAAACATTCTGGTGCAAATATCTTTGTTATAAAGTGATTTTGGACCGCTGGATATATAACCAGTAGAGGAATTGCAGGATCAAACAGCAGATGTATTTTTGGATCCCTAGGTGATCTCCAAACTTCTTTCTTTTCCAAAAACAACATATTAGCTTGAAATCCCACCAGCAGTGCCAAAGTGTTCCCTTTTCTCCATATTCATGCAAACATCTATAGTTTTAGGGTTTTGTAATGTGGGAGGCACTGGAGTTAGATGATATTTCAAAGTGGTTTTGATTTGCATTTCTCTGATGATTAAGGATGATGAACCTTTTCTCATGTGTCTGTGGGCCATGTGCCTGTCTTCTTCAGAGAAGTTTCTATTCAAATCTGTCGTCGACAATGAGATGGGATCACTTGTTCTTTTCGTGCTAATGTGTTTGAGTTCTCTGGAGATTCTGGTTATTAAACCTTTATCAGAGATATACCCTGCAAATATTTTCTCCCATTCTGAGGGCTGTCTGCATGCTCAATGTACCATGTTCTTGGCTGTGCAGAAGCTTTTTAGTTTGATCAGGTCCCAGTAATGTATTTTTGGTGTTGCTTCAATTGCCCAGGAGGTCCTCCTCAGAAAATATTCTCCCAAGCCGATTTCATAAAGTGTTTTCCCTGCACTGTCTTCTAGTATTTTTATAGTTACACGTCTTAAGTTTAAATATTTTATTATTTTTTTCAAGGTCTTTAAAGTATGACAGCAGTGCTTTAATAGGGATTGTATTAAAATTGTATATTGCTTTGGGTAGTATGGACATTTTCTTTCTTTTTTTTATTAAATCATAGCTGTGTACATTAGTGCAATCATGGGGTTCAATGTGCTGGCTTCATATATAATCTGAAACATTTTCATCAAACTGTTTAGTAAAGCCTTCATGACACTTTCCTACTTATTGTATGAAGACATTTGTATTCTGCATTTAGCAAGTTTCATCTGTACCTTTCTAAGATTCACCGTAGATGTGATCCCACCAATTACCCTCCCTCCACCCATCCTCCCCCCTCACTGCCCCTCCCTTGCCACTTTCCCCATATTCTTGTGCTATAATTCGGTTACAGCCTTCATATGAAAGCTATAAATTAGCTTCATAGTAGAGCTGAGTACATTGGATACTTTTTCTTCCATTCTTGAGATACTTTGCTAAGAAGAATATGTTCCAGCTCCATCCATGTAAACGAGAAAGAGGTAAAGTCTCCA